>JAAMXU010000771.1:0-34747 GCA_019693545.1 Chaetoceros muelleri | reverse complement strand
TAACCGCTAACTAGGGTAAAACTACCTACACATATTTACTGCCGTAGAGCATCTATGTCACTCCTCCCTACTGTACTATTGGTGGGCATCAGACATTTGAAAAATCTAAACATACCTGTACTCAATTCTACCTACTGTTGTAAGCCCACTGCACGACAATATGGCAACACCAAGACGTGCAAAGATGCTAGTTGGATGGCAATGATTTCTGCAAGTGTCTTTCTCAATCTGCACTATCTTTTAACAATCAGATACCATGTCAGAGAAGAAACATTGAGAAAATATGTAGAACCTGTATTTTTAATTGGAAATACTGCCATGTGCCATGTCACTTGTTGTGTCCATGACCTTTCAAATGAGTGAATATTTGAAACCAACACCATATGAAACTTATTGGGCCATTGAATCTTCTTCTTGTCCTTTTTTGTTCTGTGATGACATTGGTATTCCCTGCATTCATAGACAGCCACAAAATATGCAAATGCAAAGAAATAATGCTTTTTGAAACTTCATGATATCCTTTGGCAGTATAGATGTTATTATTTTTACTGTGCCCATGGTGTTGATCATCAGCACATTCTACAAGAAGAAGAAGAGGAACAGAGAGCTTGCAAAAAGACTCAAATACAAAGAGAATAGCACAGATCATGATCAAGAAGATGAGGTTGTTCCTCTTCGTTCAAGAAAATTCACTACCAAGATCATTGTACAGCCAGCAATGATGTATTTTGCAGCTTTAGTCCCTTGCCTGGGGGCTTTAGCCTAGCTACTACTAAATAGCAGTACCACCACCGGTAGTAATAAATTGCTGTACTGCTATGCTACTGCTATGTACTACTCCTAACTATCAGCAGTCTAGCTGGGAGTCTACACACACGGCAGTGTACTGTACAGTAGTATTAGAGAGAGGAGTTAGTAGTAGGGTACCTGGGTACCTACTTGTATGTTGTTGTAACCCAAGCAGGCAATACTTGCTTGACAATCCCTCTGGTAACAGAACACAGCCAAGAGCAAACAGCAAAAACCAAACCAGCTGCCAGCATCCATCCTCACTTCATTTCAATCCGCCTTTCATCACCATGACTTCCATGTATGACGAACCTAAAGCATCGGAGATATCCCTCCCCCCTTATCCACACAGCGAACGTGGGTCAGAGGTAAGAACATTTCTCGTCGCTTCTCGTCGCTCTGTTTTTTTATCAGCGGTAGAGATTCCTATCTGTCTGTCTATTGGCGGAATTTTCACATGAAGCATGCTACCATTACTCAATTACCTTATTTGTTTTTACTTTTGTTTCAATTTATAATGCAGCGAGGAAGAGCACAGGATCCTGTAGGTTTCCTACTCTCTGCGGAACAACGCGCAAGAGAACGCCAGATTGCATACGAGACTGTGCGTCTTTTACGAAAGGATGTTATTGATTGTTACCGAAAGGAAGGAGTGAATCATTATGACAATTGTAAAGAGGTAACAGAGAAATATTATCGGGTAGTTGTGAAGAAGGATCTCGGTCGTGTTCATCCTAATTGGGCTGATCCAGCAAAGTATGATGGATTCTAGAGAGAGAAAATAGCAAGGAAGAAGTAGCAGTGAAAGTGAGAGGGAGGAGGGCGAGTAATTGGTTGTTACGATTTAACTCTTTTTGGGTGATGTGATGTCTCATCTACACATACATTCCCAACATTGGAAATATTGTAAAGTTACGAGTTATCAATTGAATCAAATTATAATATCATCCTCTTTGTGTTTATGTTTCTCTACCATCTCATCTAGTGACTCTCCTACCTACCTCCTGTCTGTTGAGTGGTACCTAATAGTGGACGATCACTGCTGCTGCTATTGTAGTGTTCCAGCAGCACCAAAATCACGAACAAGTTAATAGCCAATACCTTGTTGTTACAACATAGATTGATTACTACTCTAGACACATGCTACAAACAGACAGACAGGCCCATAGTGTCCATACACCACAAAGAAAGACCTCCACCAGTACTGATAAATACGGCGCATCCGTCATCCACTTACTTTCAACCAGCACTTGAGGGAAATGCCAAATACCTTGAGACATCAAAATATAAAACAGAACTCCCCAATCCTGCAAATGGAAGAAGGAAAGGATGTCTTGCGCAACGCCATGGCCCAAAAGAAGTGACGCGAGCAGGATTCGAACCTGCGCCAATGAAGACAACGGCCTTAACGTTGCGCCTTAGACCGCTCGGCCATCGCGTCATTTGTCATTTGTAGGTTATTTCACTGAGGTGCATTGACGTATCTAAATTCCTGGATCCTTTTGCAGTAGTTGACCGCCACTACACATACTACACATACTGTTCCTGCTTCTTGACACTTCACGTACTGTACGTACCACCTTGAAATAGAATGATGCTCTCTACTACTACTCTCTCTAGCTAGAGAGAGATAGAGCTACAGTACAGTAGAGAGCAGAACTGTTTGATTTTGTGATACACACAAAAATAAAAGATCTCTCTCTAAAAAAGATAAAAGATACACAATCAATAGACTTGCACATCAATCAATCATTATCTTATGATATTTCATACAAACAAACAAAACAAACAAACAAAGTAACGAACTAATCCCCCTTGGTAGAAAGCAGTAAAGAGCAGCAAAGAATCTTGTTTCTCCCAAATAATAATGTCCTTCAATCAGAATGCAAATGTGCCAACTCAAAATGGTGGCGCAACGATTGCACAGATTCCTCCTCCTCCTGCTGCTGCTGCTGCTGCCCGTGGCGGGGGTCGGAATGATCAGACCATGTTGACGAGTCCACCTCCACCAGTCCCATCATCGCAACAGCAACAGCAGCAACATCAATATTCGACAATGATGAATCAAGGGAATCTCATCTATTCTCTACCGCAGCCATTTGCTAATCAGCCGTATTACGATCCCTACCAGCAGCAATGGCAGCAGCAGCAACGGCAACATCAGGTTATGCAAAGCAATCCAAATCCAAATTCTTATGCATGGTCCAGTAATACTGGTGGTGGTGGTGGTGGTCAGCAACAGCAATATGCAGGAAATTACCACCAAAGGCATTACCAGTATGGCAATCATCCCCCGCCATCCTATCCCCAGCAGTCAGTAATGACACATAATTATCCGCAGCAAATGGCTCCTGGTCGTGCTTCCATGAATTCTTACTCAATGTCAATGCCAACAAGAAAAAAGGTTACTCTCAAGTTGGTAATTCTAGGCAATTCAGGGTAAGAAACTTGCGTGTGTATGTGCGTGTGCGCGTGTGTATATGTACATGTATGATTTGGTCGGTCGACGGTCGAGCATAAAATATATGGTATGGATATCGATTGATACTTTACAACGATTTGTTGACTATTTACTCGTAACGTTTACTCAACGCATTTGTATTTACACTTGGATGAACACATACAGCGTTGGTAAAACGTCCTTGATGAACCGGTATCATTCCAACAAATTCACGGGTCAATACAAGGCAACCATTGGAGCAGACTTTGTGTCCAAGCAACTTATCCTTCCGACTAACGGTAGTGGTACAGGATCGAGTGCTCAAACTGTCACGCTTACAATCTGGGATACAGCTGGACAGGAACGATTTCAATCTCTTGGAAAGGCCTTCTACCGTGGAAGTGATGTTTGTGTGTTGGTTTACGATGTCACTGATCGGATGAGTTTTGATGGCTTACAGAAATGGAAAGATGAGTTTGATTCATGTTTAAATGGTGGGAGTGTCAATGCAGCTGTGCCAGGAGGAGGAGGAATGATGCAAAATCGTCTCCATAATGGAACCGTGGTGGGAGATAAATTGAAATTTGTTGTTGTAGCCAATAAGGCTGACAAAGATTATCAATCCTGGTCGGTGACAAGAGAGGAAGGGATGCATTTTGCCAAATCTATTTCTAGTGAGTTTTTTGAGTGTTCTGCAAAGACTGGACTTAACGTGGAACAAGCATTTGTCTCTGCAGCAAAGGCTGGAATGGATTATAACATGCGGAAGCAGTTGAGTATGAATGCTTCCATGATGATGCAGGGAAGTCAAGGAGGAATGCGTGGATACATGCCACCTCAAAGAACAGTGGATCTGAATAGAGGACAAAGCAGTATGAGTGATGAAGGTGATTGTTGCTGAGAGAATTCTCTCTCTGTCTGTCTCTCTCTACAAAAGAGTCAAATCTTCCAGAGGGTGAGAAGAAAGAGAGGGGTAAAGAAGGAGTTACCCTACCTGTACCGACCGGTAGTTCTGTTACTACTCGTGGTGACAGTGTAAAAAAGAGTGTGGTAAATTAGTTGATTCTGTGATGTAGAAGTTTTGATTCATTAAAATATAACAAGAAATAGAAGTTCCGCAGATTTTATAATTTATCCCAATGAAATAAACTGAAATGAAATCACAGTGTACGAGACTAGTTTACATCGGTCAAAATTCGTTTCTTCCTTGTAGCGGATGACTTTTTATTTCGCTTCTCTTTCCCCGATGATTCAATCCCCTGGTCATCAGTGTAATTTTCGTCATCTGATGATACACATTGGTCGTTATGAATAGTTTTGTCTTGCTTTGTTGTCCTTTTCTTGCTACGATCCGAGCGTTTTGCTATTCTCTTCTTCTCGTGCTCAGCATTTTTGTTGGCTCTTTCATCCTCTAATCCCATTTCAGAATGTGTTTTGAGCTTGCCTTCCCATTCCTCCAAGTATTGTTTCATTTCAGGCTTTGCAAACTTCTTTGTCTTCATCACAATTGCCATAAAGTTTCTTAATACGTCTTCATCGAATAGAGAATCTTTGTAGTGATTGAAGTTTTCATTCAAGATCTTGATACACTTTTCATTTAATTTCACATGAGCAAGACAGTACGATATGTTGGCCTTTTGTGAAATAGTAGAGCACTTGGGGAACCTTTGGCATAATTTTTCAACGATCATCTCGGCTTGTCTCTCTTTCTTGATAAAGTTCAATAGAAACGACATAATGGAACGGAAATCATCCTTCTTCACAGACATGTTACTAAGCCTACTTATGATTTCTGGTAATAAGTTGTAAATGGGATTGTTGCTCCTCTTGCTCAGTTCGTGAAACAAAAGGCGTGCCATATCACGTATTCTGATTTCACTATCACGTAGGCACAAGGCAATTTCGCATACCTGTCCTTTCACTTTCACCATGTCGTTCAGGATGAGGTGAGTGAGAACCATCAGTGTGTGTAATCGAACACGCATTGAATCATCACTTAACCCAGAATATATTTTTGACGTGTATGGTTCAACCTCGTTAGGAAAGCGGAAAGCTAGGTCTCCCAACGCAATCACCGTGTTAGCTCGCAAAGTAATGTCTTTTTTGGAATTTTCAATCGCAGTGAACAACAGTGGCAAATGCTTTTCACAAAAAGACCTCGATATGCACATGAACTTGCAGAGAGTCAAAACAGAGCTCTGCATAAGAATTTTCGAAGAGAATCGGCCATTTTCGTTCGCCACAACTCGAACAACGAGTGGAGAAAAGACTTCAATGAGTCCACGGCCGATTATTTCCTTCTCCGCTATTTCTGCTACTATGTTTTCTGTCTCTGCTTCTGCTGCCTGCGCCAGACCAAGTTCGGCTTCTAAATCATTATTTTCATCCATTTCTTTGCCATGATGTTTTTTAGATTTTACTCTGTCTGCCTGCTCTTGTTTTGATATGGTTCTTGCCGCATTGGCACTACGAACTGCCCCGCTGATCACTTCTGAATACACAAGTAGTTTCAGCGAAATATGTCCAATCACGAAAAAGAATCTAGACAGACGTAATGAATGGCAGAATTGTTCTGACAAGCTATCTGATTTCCCTAATTCAAAAGTTGAATATATCATACCAACTATGATCAGTCGAGCCACTTGCTCTGGTGCAGGACAAATGGCGAAAATAGCATTAATGGCTTCCTCCGTTGCACCAAACCAAGCACACGTATCTTGTTCGCTATCATCGTCACACCATTCACCTTGAATAATTATGGATAACCTTTCTACAATTTGCTCGAGAACTAAAAATTTAGCTGAAGAGGGATCCGGCTTTACTCTGCTAACTCGCTGCAAAGCATAAGCCGCGGATTTTGCAGTTGCCCAATCTCTATGTTCTTCGGTGTAATCCCCTAATCCTGCTTGAAGAAGATGCCGTAATCTACTTGCACTGTCAACAATTCCAGAATCAGCTGTTGCTCCCATTGAAAGAATAGTCATCGCAATAGATCTTGGCTTTCCAGCGGCCTTAGCAGCGACTGACCATAAAATGAGAAATACTTCTGATGGAATCAGTTCATCCTTGACAAGGCGCGCAATTGCTTCTTCGATACAAGCTAGTTCGCTGGCATTCGATTTGCCAACTAACTTTATTAGATTATCAACAATTTGTTTTGGAGGTAATTTTTCCTTTCCGTTCGTTTCGCAAATAAAAACGTCAACGAATGCTGCTAACACTTCATCCTGAATACTCTGTTCATCTGACCACATCAATGAAAGAGCTTGTTTGATTCCTGTCACTGCGCAGGGGAGTTGAAAATGACGCGCCCTTACAAAGAAGTGTAGGGCTTCCGTGACGTCGCTTTTATTTGAAGAAAGTAACATACTCTGAAATGCATCATTCGCACTCTCAAATGTATTGATAAATTCGATGGCAGACTGCAGGAATTGAAGTACTTTTAACTTCTTGACAAACTCCACATTTTCCTCAACGTCATCGATTCTATCCGGAGAGGATTGAACTTCATCAGTAACGGCTCTGATGACAGCTGCTTCGATTTCACTTTTGTCCGATATATTTTCGTCTTCCAAATTATTTATCGACTCTTCAAATGCCTCTTTTAGGTTTACCGGCAAGTTTTCCAACACATATTTCTTAACTTCTTCCATTTTGTTTTCATAAGGAACTGGATTTAAAGATTCAGTGAAAGGGTTATTCTCTAGGACAAGTGTCAACACCTGTGTCGATAAAAAGTAGCACAACATAGTGGACATAGTTAGGTTGAAAATCATCACAGCATTTTAGTCAGATAACACGTATCATAAGTAGCTTACCTGCATGGCATTACGTCGCACCATCACTGTCTTATCCTGGAGTCGATCAATCGCCAGTTTTGTTACAGGTATCAACTTATCTGTTGGTAATGATTGAGCTTCAATTAATGCAGACCATGTTTTCAGAACGGTGGAACGTGTATATGAACTGACATCGTACACATGATCCAGCAGAATGCTGTATAGTTTCTCTTTCATCTCATTTGATTTCTGTAACTTTGTTTCTCCATTATTTCCATTTACATGCTCGGTGTTTGGACTGACCTCGTCGCCTGTATGGTCTGTTTCCATTCGTCTTACAAGCAAATGGCCAATTGCGACGATAATTGCAGACCTCAAATTATATGGTTCAGAGTTTAAGTGATGCAAAACAATATGAATGTGCTCGAGCACCAAAAGGGGCTTCTTTTCTGCAATTTCATTCAAAAAGGGAGCCACATTTTTAATGCCGTTGGCCTTTCCACTTGTATCAGAGGTAGAATATGCAGCGCCATCCAACCTACCAATCTCTCTCAAAAGCTCAGTCGCGAGTTCATTTCCACTGGTATCCTGGGAATCGTTACAATCTCCCTTATCTATACAGCATAACTCAGCAGCAAGGGGTGCCATATGTTCATAGGAGTGCATCATGTCCATTAAGGCAGAAACAACAGTGTTCCGGAGACAGTCATTGGACTCCAAGCTAATTGCGATTATTTCGAGTGCTACATCGCCCGACGATAACTTTCTTGTTGTTACACTTGTCGAATTTTCCAACATTTGATAAGCCACTCGACATGGAAGCGAAATAACATTTTCATCTGGTACGCCTCGCTTCCATAAATTGGATTTGTACAATGCCATCGCGTTTGTTACCGTTAACATTGTAGAAGCACATGATTCTCTTAAGGTCTGAATGTGTTGAGCACTGTCTTTATCTTGTGATTTACTACCTTTACCTTGTGTACAAGTATTACCAAGCGCTTTACCAGCTTTTATCTCTGATTCCATAAATATCATGATTGTGTAAAGCATATATAAATGACAGGCTAATGCATCACGGAATTCCTGAGGAACAACAAAGGAACTTTCCTTCTTAGCCACAGATGCGAGGATACAGCTTATCTGACAAACTGCTTGGCAAAGAACGTGGACCAGTCTAGTTCGGGTAGTTGTTGATAATGAAGCTGATTTTCTAAGGAATCGTTTGATAGTGAGGTCTAGATATTGGAAAGAGAAAGGATTGTACATACACGAGCCAAATCAGTCTATTCTTACTTACCGCACTAAAGTATAGAGAGCTTGAATACGATCTTCGCAGTTCCATTCTTGTAATTCTTCTTCTTGAGTATTATCGATTTCAAAATTTTCGATACCACCATTAACTAAGGTACGATTTCCTTGCTCCAAGAATAGCACAAGCTGGTCGAAAGAATCTGCTCTCGTGGCCTCATCATCATCTGCAAAACCAACAGGATAAGGCAAAAGATCGTAAGGGTCTCTTTCAAGGTCTTGAAGAGTGGATGGTATAGGAAACTTGGTCATCTTGAAAATTCCAATGTCTCCTTCCAATTTCAATCGGGCGCCTCCTCTCTGTAATTTGAAACGAGACTACTTTGTATGCTACCTCCAACTGTTTTCAATGGCACCTATGTGTGTGTGGATCCAAAAACGAAAAGAATCAGGAACGATGTTATCTCTCTTGCAATTGACCAAGAATGGAAGAATAATTTCGCTCTACAATAACAGTACACAGTTGTTATTGTAGTACCGATAGTGTGTATGTTTATTTTACTCTTTTTGATTGTGTTATTGTTTTTGGACACCCAGTGAAAAAAAAACGTTACGTTTTTTGAATTTTTTCTTCCACACGTACACATTACGAGCAGCGGACTGTACACGCTGGTACCAGTACTGATAGTGTAATAAGATACAACCGGTACTACTACCGCTGTACGTACCCTGGATGGTACTGTAATGTGACATCAATCTTCAACCCAGCGGCCCCCTGACATACACCACCCCCTCCCTGACACTGAATGCTGCTTTGCGAACATAAAAAAAAGTGGTAGGTATCTTTGATCTTTTGGACATTTGTTGCCCACGTAGAAATGCGTACAACCTTGTACTGTGAAGCATCAAGTATCGGATCGGAACATGGAACATCGGAACTTGGATCCTCGCGCCTCCAGCAGCCATCCAAAAAAACAGAAGGGACGAAAAGAAGGGGAAGATTATTGCTGTATTATTTATTGGGGCAATTAACAAACCATACGCCATCCCATCGGTGGAGATTTGTGAGTGTCAAGTGCACGTACAAGAAAAAAAAAAGATCTTGGTCCATTTTGACCATTGATAGGGGCAATGAGATATTTGCTTACAAAATTATCCTTGCTTTTTTTCACGATACCAATGTTCGAAGCATCTACAGTTCCCAAGAAGGGCAGTGCTTTTGTTCCTAAGAATATGGGCAGTGATACCCCTGCGAATGAAGGTGGGGTATCATCCAGTCACTCACTTTCTGCTGATCTCAACTCGATCGTTGACAAAGATTTGTTCGATGATATCGAGATGCTCTCATCCATGCTCGCTTCTATTGTGAGAAAAGAGAATCCACGTGTTTATGATCTTTACACACAATTGCGTCAGCATGGAATTGATCGAGCTGCCGATCCAGATAACACGGTATCATTCCAGGCGATGAAAAAACTTAGTTTCGATATTAGCCCCGTCGACGCTCTTGGAGTTATGCGTGTTTTTTCAATTGCCTTGAATCTTGTAAATGCAGCAGAAGTTCATCATAGGCTTCGTGATATGAGGAGAACTGAGATGGAAGCTAGCAGGAACTCTTTGAATGTGGGTCCTTTGCCAATGGTGGAAGATAGTGTTCGTGGTACTATCGACATTTTGTTGGAAGAGGGAAATTCTGCGGAAGCGATATTTGAGAAACTGCTTGCTCAACAGGTTGAAATTGTAATTACAGCCCATCCAACAGAAGGTAAGTATTTTGAAGTGCAATGTAGAATATCAGCTCGTGAAGCATCTTCAGGAAAGAATATACTTTACTGACAAAGAGAATTCTATTTTTCTGCTCACAATGAATTATTGCAGTGAATCGCAAGACACTTTTGCGTCGATACCGCAGTATTACCGAGACTCTAGCGACTCTTGACCGTCCTGATCTCCTTCCCTACGAACGTTCAGTTGCCATGGAAAAGATATTCAGAGATATAGCTGGAACTTGGGGATCTGATGAAATTCGAAGGACCAAGCCGACCCCTCAGCAAGAAGCCGCAGGGGGGAATGCTGTCATCGAGACGGTCTTATGGGATGCTATTCCAGATTATTTGCGTAAGCTCAGCGCACAAGTTCGCCAATCTGTAGGTATGCGTCTTCCAATTGATGCCATGCCAATCAAGTTTGCATCTTGGATTGGAGGGGACAGGGATGGAAATCCTAATGTTACCCCTCAAGTGACAAAAGAAGTCGTTTTGGCACAACGTCTAAGGGCTGCTAAATTGTTCCTCAATGAAATGAATAAGTTGTACGATGAGTTAGCCATTTCATCCCAGAATTCGTGCTTTTCTGCAGAGATGGAAGAATTGGCTGCTTCCATTAAGAAATCATATGACTTTTTTGAAAAGTACAGGAGAGTCATTGGACATCTTCGGATCCGACTCTTGAAGACTATTCGGGAAATTGAACACGATCTCCGAGGTATTACCCCATTATTCAATACCGGTAATCTTATTACCAGTGAAGATTTTGATGATGTGGAATCCATTACTAAAAAAGAAGACTTGATGAAACCCTTGAAGATAATCTATGATTCCCTCGTAGAAACTGGTTTTGCCTCTGTAGCGGATGGTAGCCTAGTAGATACGATTAGGAGATTGGCAGCTTTTGGCATTAGTCTTGTACCATTGGACATCCGAGAGGAATCTACCAAGCATACAGAGGCTATCGATGCCATTACTCAATACTTGGGAATCGGTTCTTACAAAAGTTGGAATGAAGATACCAAAGTCAGCTTCCTTCAGACAGAGCTCTCCAACCGTAGACCTTTGTTTAATTTAAGTGATTTAGAAGTACATGGAGTAGATGAAGATGTGTTGAAGACGTTGCGAGTGTTTGAGACCATTTCACAGTTTGAAACAGAAAGTCTTGGTGCTTATGTTATTAGTCAGTCTACAGCTGCCAGTGATGTATTAGCAGTTATGTTGCTACAACAACAATTCGGTATGACCCCAACAAACGGTAAAATGATTCGTGTTGTTCCTTTGTTTGAAACTCTGGATGACCTTACAAATGCACCTCAGATTCTTGAACGCTTGTTCAAGATAAGTTCTTATGTTGGTGCGGTGAGGGGAAAGATGGAGGTCATGGTTGGATACAGCGATTCTGCAAAGGACGCCGGAAGGTAAGTTCAAAACCAACAGTACCAACCAGTCAGTGAGTCTACTCCATTTTCTCTCACTCATCATTGTAATGTTTTTGACTCAATTACAGATTGGCAGCCTGTTGGGCTCAATACACATCACAAGAAGAAATGGTAAAAGTCGCCGAAAAGTACAATGTGGAACTTACATTTTTCCACGGAAAAGGAGGTACTGTGGGAAGAGGAGGGAATCCCGCGTTGTATCGTGCAGTTCTATCTCACCCACCTGACACTGTGAATGGAAGATTCAGGGTAACCGAGCAGGGGGAAATGATTCGACAAAACTTCGGTTCTCCAGATATCGCTGAACGTACCCTTGACATTTACACCGCAGCGGTTTTAAGGGAAAGATTTATTAAACACGTTCTACCATCGGAAAGCTGGAGGAACCAGATGCAGCGTATCTCTGAAGTATCTTGTAAGGATTATCGCCAGTTGGTAAGGGACGACCCTCGCTTTGTTCCCTACTTCCGCCAAGCAACACCTGAAATGGAACTTGGCATTTTGAAAATTGGCAGCCGTCCAGCAAAGAGGAAACCTCAGGGTAAGATTATTCAGAATAGTCATTGTTGCTTCTCATCACAAAGATTCAATATGCCTCAACGCATTTCTTGATTTTTGACAGGTGGAATTGAGAGTCTTCGTGCCATCCCTTGGACGTTTGCATGGGCACAGACGAGACTGAACTTGAGCGCATGGTTGGGCGTAGGAAGTGGACTAAATGCAACGGTACGTTATGCACAAAATTGTACACTCTCAACTAATTCAACTGCAGTACCTCTAACATATCCTGTTTATCTGAAACTATGGTATGCATGCACTACTACTGCACTCACAGAATGAAAAGGACAAGGCAGAATTAAGGGAAATGTATGAGAAATGGCCTTGGTTCCGCGAAATAATTGATTTGCTTGCCATGATTTTATCAAAGACCGACTTCTCAATCTCCGAAAATTACGATAATCTTCTCGTGGACAAGACAGACGACCTCATTACTCTCGGTAAGGAAGTAAGAGAGAAGCTTGTGGAGACAAGATCTGCTGTCCTTGAAGTTTCGGGCTCTCAGGATTTCGCTGGCCCACACGTTCAGTTGCAACGTGCAACTTCAAAAATCAGGAATCCATTTTTGGACCCAATCAACTGTGTGCAAGCTGAACTCCTGAAAGAATTGAGGCAGATGGGCGAAGGCGATAGTGAAGTTAGAAAAATCAGAGAAGATGCTCTTGTTGTATCAATCAATGGCATTGCTCAGGGAATGAAGAACAGTGGATAAACGTGTTTCCTTTGGTATCTCTGTCGTTTATCTTTATTTCGGTTGATATTCCTGGAATCTTCATTCAACTTTTGAGTTTTTGTTCGAGTGATTTTTATATATAAAAAAGTAATTAATTAAAATGCATGACTTATTATTTTTTAATTTCAGCAAACGTTAACTCGCCGCCTCCCCCCCGAGGGGGTGAACACTTACCATGGTAACGCCAGCTGCGGCGATAAATAACTAACCTTTCCGGTACCAGTACGCTACGTACCTTCGTGCATCTTCGATATTACTACGATGCCGCCGTGCGTGCACCCTACCGATCGTCGAAAGAAGCGATAAAGGAGCGCTCGATAGTTCCTATGGAAGCAAACAGACAACGGAGAACAAAGAGAGAGGCAAGGAGCCAAACAACCAAGAAAGAAGCAAACAAAGGACCAAACATACAAAAGACGAAATCAAGTTAGTCTATACGAAATTTATAGTCGCTACCCAAGCAACTTCTGTTTAGAGCAAAAACAAAAAACAATGGCAGATCGCAACGCCTTAGCACGCGCTACGGAACAATCTTCGTCTCCAACACCCGGATATCTTTACAATGACATTGCCAAACAGGCCGCTACGTCCCCGTCCATATCTTCTGAAATTCTATCATATCTCATTCGTCGCCTTTCCAAGAATAACCCGCACGTGAAGTATAAGACACTTAAAACGATCTCCATGGTTTGTCAGAATGCCAACTCTAGAGGAGTGTTTAAGAGGACTGTCGTGCAGGATATGCAGGCTATAAGAGAAATAAAAGATTGTTTGAATTACAGGGGGAAGCCTGATGCAGTTCACGGTGATGAACTTTTCGAGAGGGTTAGAAATCAGGCAAAAGAAACACTTGATATTGTTTACAGTGATGATCCAAGCAGTAGTAATAGTACTATGAATTTGTCAGGAGTCGGACGGGGAAGTGGTTCCTATTCCGCCGCGGGGTACGGTGGCGGAGGATACGGCAATCCCCCCGGTGCTTCTTCGAGCTTTACAGGGAATACGCCCGGTATGAGGAAGATGGAAGGTATTGGTAATCCAATGTTCAAGGACCCTCGACTTGACGATGGACAAGCAAAGAGCTTGGGAGAAATGACGATTGGTGACGTGGCAGCAGCAGCTGTGGAAGGATTCAAGGGTATTGTGAAAGATCCTCTCGCGAGAAATATTCCTAGCCTTGGAGGAGGATCCAGCGTTTCTCACAGACCTGGTAATATGGGAGGATATGGTGGGCCTGTCAATAATGTAAGTACTATTCTGTAATGTATTGGTTGGAATGAATGTCCTGCTGTTACGTGGAGTCTCTAGAGGACGAATTATAATTCATTTTTTTATGGGCATTTTTCATGGCATGTACTGACACTTTTTGGGATTTCGGAACAGTGGTCCAGCAGTGGTCCTCCAGGTCAAGCACAACTAGCATCGTCAACAAATGGACAATGGACCATGGCTTCGAACCGTGGGCCTAACGCCATCTCATCGGAATCGTATAGGACAGGCACAAACAGTGTTCCTTCTGGTGTCGGTGGATCTTGGGGCAATCCTTCGCCGGCAAGTGTGCATACCTCTTCTACACAGCCATACCATCAGAATCATTCTCCAGTAGTCCATATTTCTGGACATCCGGGTGAAGCTAATACAAGTGGAACTTTTGAGAAAAACTTAATCATGGAGTTATGTCCCCCAGGAGGAATGAAGCCGGAACCACCAGCTGATAAATTGGCTAACTTTTGCCAGTCACTTCCTGACCTGAATTCTGATTTGGTTTGTCCTGCGTTGTTGGATATGTTAGAGGATGGTCAGCCTTGGATTATTCGCGCCAAGGTACTTTGTGTAATGGAAAAATGTATCCATGTTGGAGAGGAAATGGCAAAAACAAGTGGAAACAATGTATATGCTGATTTTTTCCACATGTGCCGGGAAGAAATCGTGCCCCTTGCCAATCATACCCGAGCGGCTGTTCGAGAACCGGCAAAACGAGTTTGTAAAATGTTGGGACTAAATATTCCATCAGCCGATAGTAGTGCTACTAATACGAATGTTCCAAATCGTCCAGTCATTGCCTCTCATGCCGTGCAACAATCTGTGGTGGAACCCCCAAATTTATTGGATTTTGATGAACCAGCAGCACCTACAAAAACGGCAAATACAGATGATCTACCTCCTGCTCCAAAGGATCTTCCCCCATCACCTCCAGTTCCGGCTCCTCCCACTCTTCCGGTAGCAGCATTGGCACCTTCTGTCAATCAGACAACGCAAGGAAATTTGTTTGGTGGAATGACTGTGAAAAGTTCGAATCCTTCCAATGTTCAGCCTGCCAATAATGCGACGACAGTCTCAGCAGCTCCTCCGGCTGATGCGGACTTGCTGGGAGATATCAAGGATGAAAATATCGCGCCGTCTTCTTCGAATGCTACTGCGAAACCTGACTCTAATGCTTTGTTTGACAATGTAATCGTCAAGGACTCTTCGGAAAATGTGGAGGTAAGATTATTATTCTCATTCTTATTTTCAATATACATGAATATTGGCATGTCTCATATTATGGATACGTCTTCACCGTAGCCAAAGAATCCCACAACATCGGGATTTAGTTTTTTGAATTCTGGCAACGAAACTCAAGTCAAGTCAGATGCGCCAAAGACAACAGACACGACAAAGGCATCTTTTGATCCTTTGTTAAACGCTGATTCTTCTACTTCTGCGCCCTCGAAAATGCAACAGCCCATGGTTATGACTCCTCAGATGGCAATGTTTATGCAGCAGCAACAACAGCAATTTTTGATGATGCAGGCGCAAATGCAAAAGATGCAAATGTCGAATCCTGGTCAACAGTATTTCATGATGCAACAAAGGCAAGGATCTGCAAGTTCGTTGCAGGGTAATCCAAGTGTCATGGGTGCCATGGGAGGTCATGGCGTAGCGACAAGTTTTGCTTTTATGGAGGATCCAAGTAAGGCAAAGCGAGAGGCATCGAACAAAAAGTTTGACTTTGTTCAAGATGCAATGAAGAGTGCCAAGTAAACACACGATGGTGCTACAACTAGAGTAGGACATGACTAATTACGTCAAACAAGTGTCAAGATAATTTCAAGATTCATATCACCTCTACAGTACATTCAATTATTCACATTTACTACTTTTTGTATTTCTTGGAGGTACTTTCCTCTCTCTCTCTCTCTCTCTCTCTGTCCTCTACCATTTACTTGTGTGTCGAACATTCTCATATCTCTCTACAGTACTACTGTATGAGAGTTTTTCTTTTTGTTTGTTTCTATCATCAATCTCTTAGAATGAACCATATTCTGCAGGCCAAGAGGACCTCCAAGCATCTCTCATTTGCAAGCTCAAGTCAGGATGATTCTGTTCAAATTCAGCTGGTGACTCCGCAAAGCACACGACACATGTACTCACAGCCGATTCTACAACTCCCAACATGATACTTGATAGAATCAAACCAATGAAAAATCCAAACAGGAAACCAATGCCACCAGAACTTTCATATCCAAGGTCAGCAAAGATATTTTGATCCATCGAAGCGACAATGAATCCAACCAATCCTGTAAAGAGTCCAATCAGAACCGAGATCATGAACAATACCATATCTGCCAAGTTATCGTTGATGATGGTTGTCCATCCCTTGTTCCTAAACAGCGTCACTACATTCCTTCCAGCATCCAAGTAATTGTATCCTGACGATTGTCATCATAATCATCATTATCATCAAGTGAGGAATAGAAATAAGTTAGTTTTTTTGAAAGGATGCATGCATCAGGCAAGGAAATCCCAGCCTGTGACACTCCACTCCAGTCCAGTCCACTCCACTCCACTCACCATACAATCCAACATAAATGTAAGCCCACTTGTTGAAATATTCAATGATACCCTCAATGCATGCCAAAATACAATCAATCATACAAACAAGAATTTGAGCATCGTCATTTCCCCTCAAATGTTGATTCAACTGCCTCAAGGCTTGAATCAATGCAACAATCAAGGAACCAAAACAAATAGACCCAAAACTATAAGTTGTAGATCGAATCAAACTATCTCCAATAGACTGACTACAAAAAGAAGAAGCCTCAAGAGGAGCAAACCACCAAGTTCCAACAACTCCTGCCGTCGTCACATGCATCGTATTCGAAAGAACCTGGTGTGTCCAATAAAAACTCAAAAACAGCAAGAAGGCCATTCCAGGATATGTATTCAATACAGCATTTGAAATAGTTGTCCATGCAAGGGAATAACCAAATCCAACAAACATAAAGAGATAGGCCACAACGGCAAGTCCTAAATTCGCCCTTACAGCAGAAAGTGCTGTAGTCAAGTTTGCTGCAGCAAATGGAATACGATTCCACACTGCCCTGGCATAACAAATAGACACAGCAAAGGACAATGCACAAATGCACCCGCCAAATATACTTCCAGCCATAAACAGGAGAATCATCATGGCAAAAGAAGTAGCAATGTGAAAATACAATGCGAGCTTGACAAGCTGATTTGAAAATTTCATCATGAAACCCAGCGACACTGTCGAAATTCCCACGGCTACAATACTGACGACTGTGACAAAGTAAATAATGGATGCAAAATTAACACCGTCGTTTCCTGCCCCCTGATCACCGCTATTGATTGCCATGGGAAGGATACAGGCCATCGCTACGAGGTGGGCGTAGAAAAGAACGGCAAAGAAGACATCGTTGAACTTTCGGGGTTGAGGGACACCTTTGTAACCGTTGAAATTATCCCCATTGTGGTCTTGGAGAGCAGCATGGGCGGTGGGTTCTTGAGGTTGGCTAGTAATGGCATAGCCTTGTACGATTGGAATGTTATGATTGTTCATGAGTCCAAGTCAATAAAAAGGAGAGAAAGAATGAGTCAGTAAAATGAAACGTTGTCTGCCTGTCTGTCTGCCTCTCTTTCTTTTATTTGTGTGTGTTTGAAGAATTGTGTGTGTGCAATAAAACGATGTGACAGAGTTTCCATCAGTTTTCCGTTGTTTTTAACAACAAGACAAGAGAGAGAAGCAGAGAGAGACAAAAAGGAGGCCCAAACGCCGGAACGGAACACGAAAGAGCTTTGCTCATCAGTCTTGTGTGCTTGTTGCTTGTACATGCAGCGGTACGGCGACATACTATACATATGGTACTGTACGTACTACCTGTACGCACTAACTGCTGTAGAGCCTGACACCCAGTGATTAAAACCCCTTTTCGGTCGTGATATCCCTATAGGGATATCAAACGTGTTTGGCATACAGTCTGTGGCATGCATCTCTGGAGATATTTGTGCTACAAACACACGAATTTAGCCTTGGCTTGCTGACTATTTGATAAGTCTTGTCTCCAAATTTTATTAAAATATGTTTAGTTGTTCAGGGGTTGTGTTAATTATAGTAGAGGTGCTCCATTTGAGTTCTCCCAGTGATTTCTATTTTCACCCCCCCTCTCTTTTCTACGATGGCCGCAAGGGATTTCTACACGACCCTATCCGAACGCTTCTGAACGACCCAATTCTTCCTTTCCCAAGACTAAACTATCTCTGTGAGTATTGTCTGACTTCACACACACCCGACCCAAACCTGTAAGTAACTCAGTGAATCATGTGTAAAAGGGAATTGGGAGACAGTCACTGTTGTCATCTGCCACTTTGACTTGCTTTCTCTTACCGATTTTTGCCCCCCGTACAAAACTCCCGTACAGTTCCGACTGAATAAAAATTACCTCAGCCCCCCCCTCAATTTTTATACGTGCCTTGTATGGGGTACAATGACACTATTCATTAGTTATTCAATAGATCAAAACAACAGATAAAACCATCAAGTCTGATGAAACAATACAATTTTATGAACATATTACTAATGAGGTAGATATGTGGCAAGTATTGTGACTGAAAAATGAGTTTTACTGTGATTTTCTTTGCTGTGCTTCAATTCATCAACAGTGCGTGGACAGTTAGTGGCCCTTTCTTAGGAAGGCCATAAATTCGTTCTACTTGTCCAATTTGGAAAGGAAAAGAAGCCACATGTACCTTAACATATGACCAATTGGTCTATATAACTATTATACTAAGTTTTAGATGTTAGTAGGGTATTAATTAGGGAATTGTTTTTCCATATGAGGATTTGTTGAGATTCTACGGTAGACATACTAGAATGCTACGGCATACTTTTTCTAGGGGTAAAAAATTTGATATCCCTATAGGGATATCAAGGGGGTACTGAAAATGGGTTAAAGACAATAAGATTGCAAAATAGTGTTTTTGAATAGAGAGGAGTACTAAATAATTCTATTACTACTGTATCAATCTATCTATCCATACTCTAGCTAGAGAACAAACAATCTACAACAAACAAATATTTGCATACTTTTCATTTGAAACAAACAAACAAACAAACAAACAAACAAACATGAAACCTTGTGACAGAAAAAAGATTTGCAATCTACCAGGAAATGATGTTTGCTTTGACTGTGGTTCTTTTCATCCAACATGGACGAGTCTTTCTCACGGAACTCTTATATGTATGAAATGCAGTGGGTTGCACAGAGGATTTGGAGTGCACATTTCATTTGTTAGGTCACTTGATTTGGACTCATTTTCTGAAGAGGATGTGAAGAAACTTTTATGTGGAGGGAATCAGACGTGTCGAGATTTCTTTGTCAAACATGGGGTTGTTGTTGTATCGTTGGATACCAGTGGTGCTGGTGGTGGTAGTAGTAGTACACCTACACCATCATCTACTAGTAGTACAATAAACACAAATCAGCGTGACAATCTACTGCTGTTGCAAGAACAATACAATTCCAAGGTCGCAAAATTGTATCGGGAGACTTTAAAGGCAAGAGTTCAGGGTAAACCGGAACCGGAACAACCTACCATGATGCAGGATATTCCAGAACCAGTAAAAGAAGATCTTTGTACCACCACCACTACTAGAAAATACAACCACTTGGTATCCAAACAACATCCTGAGAATAGTTCCTACCATTCAGCAACCAGAAAAGTCTCTAATGTGGAATATTTCATTGGTGGACTAAAATATTGGACCAGTCGATATGTACTATTGCCAACGTCAAACAACCTTGCAGTTGTTGGATTGATGCTGGTCATATATATTTCCACCAAGGTCATTGTCAAAACATCCAAGGTTTTGGAATGGAATAACAGCTGCAGTCTTGTCATGTATGCCATGGATAGATTGTTCTTTGTCATTTTCATATCCATGGCAGTCGTCATTTTTGTTCTATCGGGTCTTTCTATCAAATGGTTCCAAGTGCACCGTCAAGATGCATTCAAGAGTGCAGTTAATTCATTTCAAGATCGAGTGATGCATGCAAGAGCCAAACGAAATCCATTGTATGACTTATACTTTCCTCCACAAACATCGGTTGGGAGTAACGTTTCCAAAGGCATTATATTTTTTCCTGATGTATTGGTGGATAAGACAGCGTATGCATTTGTACTGGGGAAAATTTCAGATTGTGGAATACTGGTTGCGGCTGTGAATCTTGATCCCATGAGGTTAAGTGGTGTGTTTACAAACAAGACTTCACCTGGTACTATGGTATCCAAGATTAGCTTTGAGATCCGTCAGTTGTTGGGTATCAATGTGCAAGAATGGATTTTGATGTCACATGGAGAAGGTGCATGTGCAGTATCTCATGTCATGATGAAAGTTTTGTCTACACAAATGGGAAATGCAAAGCAGCACCTATTACTTCCACGACGTCCTCCTACGAGATGTATTTTGTGGTCGCCAACTTTGTTCATGTATGATTTGAGAAACTTGAACATTTCAACTTTGATCCTTTATGCCGTGGAATCGTCCAAAGAAGTATCTTGTGAGAGAAGTCATCATGACGATGATAATGATGAATGGATTTGTAAAAAGATACGTGTACCTAGTAAAAGATGTCAAATGTATAAAGTGGTGGGAGGGAGTCATTCTGGATTCGCTCATTATGGCCCAGCGACATTCCGAAAGGACAGTGTAAAACGAGTAAAGTCCTTGGACGACCAGCAAAATGAAGTGAGAGATATTTGTGTGGGCTTTGTTTTGAAAGAAGATTCACGAGCTGAACAAAACTGCCCAATAGTACAGTAGTAGCGCAAGTCGTCATCAGGGCTCTTTCTGTTTCTCTCTCTCTAGTAGAGAGCTTCTACCTGGTACCTCTAGCTAGTGTACAGTAGTGAACATTTTGTAGATTGAAAGCTGTCAAAATAAAATAAAAATAATACAACTTTTGAAAAAAAGCGTAAAGAGTATTACATATATATCAGAGGAACAATCACGACTGCATAGGACACAAATACTAACATCGGTATTGAAGAATTGATGACAGTTTTATCGCGATGAATCACACAACCTGTGAAATGTCTAAATCTCGTGTCGTTCACTGTCACATCACATCAGCAAAGTGCATCCATCCATCCATCCATCCATCTTCAATAGTTAAAATCGTTGGGAAAAGCTTCACGCCAACTAGAACGCATTCTCATTGAAAGGTCGAAATGATTAATTTCAAACGTTGCTGGGTCCTCGGCATAACACACGATGACAGTATTGACCCCGCTTCCGACTACACTGAGAACGACAGAAGTCAGGATAAGACCAACCAAAAATCCAACGCCGAATGCAATTCCTTCAAGGTTCAGCTGAAGCGTGTAAGAAATTCCAGCTGCGAGTGCACCTGACAACAAACCATTACCGAAACTGATCATGAGCAAGACTCTGTCTACCATGTAGTCAGTTATTATGGCTGTCCAACCTCTAGCCTTGAATAGAGTCATGACGTTCTTCGCTGCTTCAACGAAACTGTAGCCGTATAAACCTACATACACGAAAGCCCACTCATTGAATATCTCAATGATGGTTTCAAGACATCCTAGAACACAATCAGCAATACATTTTAGAATTCCATCATCATTTTGCCTCGCACTTTCAGCCAATGATTTCAATGCCTGGATAATCGCAACCAAAAGAGATCCAAGACAAATAGAACCAAAAGAATACGATAGTGCCCGCTTGTGAGAATCTGTCACAGCACTAGAACAGCAACTATTTGCCTCCAACGGAGCCCACCACCAAGTTCCAACAGTTCCTGCCACAGTAACATGGACCACGTTCTTAATGACTTGTGCAGTCCAGTACAAAGAGAGAAGAAACAGAAAAGAATACACTGCTGGAATGTCATTGGCGCAAGTTCCGTCAATGTTACATCCACCCAGGACATATAAAGTAGAATAGGCCGATACGCTCCAAAATACCATCCAAAGGCCATTCAAAATGATTGCGCCAAAGGCAAAAACTGTCACACCCATATTTGCCTGAATGGCAGTGGACGCAGTAATAAGGTTCGCAGCAGCAAAGGGTATACGAGACCATATTGCAAACGCATAACAAACAGCGAGAACGAATATGATGAGTCCCATTATTCCAGCCTCTGTGGAACCACTGGCAAATCCAGCAACGGAGGTTATCAATCCAATACAGATGTTGAAAAATAGACCCATTTTAATCAGTCCTTCTGCAAATCTAATCATGAGACCGAGAGAAAGGATACTTAGACAAAATGCACCAACAACAGTGAGACCCACCAACAGGGAGATTCCCTTTGGGTCAGCGCCCGTTTCCTGATCTTGAAGGGATCTATCCTGAACATCAACATTGGACAAGTGCAATCCACCTAAATTTGCTACCTGTACAAGGGCACGTGTCCCTACTCCTACGCCCAAGGAAGTCAATGATGAACTCTGATGAAATTCACTTGAGGAGACTCGGCGGTAGTAGTTATCCACATAATTACTGTATTTATTGTAAGCAGAAGCATCGTCACCTTGAGCAAAGTTATCATAGTAATTCCGAAGCCTTCCCCACTGATCAATAACCATGGGTAAAAACTTGACAGTCACTGCAATCAAAGCACCGATATGAGCATAAAAGAGAACTGCCCATAAGACGTCGTTGCAGCGTCGAGGTTGTTGTTCACCTTTGGTTTCGACTTCAGGATAACTGCAGGAACTATCGTAGGTGTTGTTGGCGTTCTGCAGTTGGCCGTGATGAATAATCACTGGTGAACTATTCTGCGTCTTGTCAATGAGATTCGATTTCATTTTAATCAATCATTCACTTAATTAGGACACGAATATTAAGTGTCCTCTCTTTGTTGCACTTTCTTTCGTCGTCGTTTCTTCTTTTGTCTCTCTTTGAGAAAATTGATAGAGTGTAAGTGTGAGTGTAATTTTTGGCGAGCATACCCGGGTGGGCTCTTGTTTATTCAGCCTAAAGCCGTGGCAATAATAGCTGTATGTAGATGTTGTAGTTTGTACAGCAGGGTGCAAAATTATAACCTGTTACATGTCGAACCGTTTCATTCTTCGGTCGATTGTTGTCGAAAGTCGATATGCCCCACAAAATACTCTCCATGTAAATGCATTAGAGATTTCAATATTATATATTATATATAGAGAGAGAGAGAAAGAAAGAAACACTTTATAATAAAATGGAATCAGAAGATGACCCAATTATTGTACTAGACTCTGATCAAAATGGAAATGGCCACAACGTCAACAGAAGTAGACGAAGAAAACGACAAGGAATCAATGCTCCAACAGGAGGAGGAATCATCATGGACCAGACTAATACTGACAATACATGGCATTTTGATACCCCTGGCACCGCGTCCAACGGTGTAATTGATCTAACTTTGCAAGAAAACTCTCCTGATAAAATACGGAAAAGAACGTCTATTACAATCATGGATGAAGTTGTGGAAGTTGACAGTGACGACAATGTCAATGTGGAAATCCAGGGGCCTTCCTTCGCATCGGTAGCAAATGATTTATTAATATTGGGCAACGAATTACCTGTAGATCATCGTAATGTCAATGGAAGGAATGCGTTCAAGTCTGTGGCACGACTAAAAAATGACAGTAATTACGAAGCTCCATATTATTTCAAAGGAGAAGATCTACTTCGAAAGGTCAAGAGGCCAAGGACTTGGCATGATGAGATGGATTCTGTCGAATGTATTGGTACAAAAACTGTTCGGAAACTCTCTCCACAACAGGCTGCGATTGCCCAAGTACAGGAGATTTTTCCTTTAGTGGACCCAAATCACGTCTTGTCGAAATTAACCGATCCCATCACACAAGATTCCATCCAATCTATTATTCAGGATTTATTATCTGCACCAAATTATCCAAAAGTTAAAACCGACAAGAAGGAGGTGAAGTTGAAGCAAGTTGACTTTGCTAACGATGAATATGAAAGAAACATGCAATATAATTTTCAATGCTATGAATATCTCTTACAGGACTTTCCGTTGATTAGCAAAAATGGCATGTTGAAATTGCTACATCACTATCAAGGCAGATACTATAAGACCTTTATGCATATAGTCGACATGATTAAGAGCTGCAAAGAAGGATTGAATGATATTGAAAAATATGACGAATACATGAGGTTTAGAAGTGGAAGAAATATGGTGAAAATAGATCCTGGAAAATTCACCCTCGACGTACAGGGCATCAAGTATTCTCTGCTTATCAAAAAATCAAGAAAATTTGAAAAAAGAGTGGAAGTGACAGACAAAACTTTGTCCGACGAGATAACGTTTACGCAGAATAAGATAAACGAATGGGGATCAATGGTCCACAAAGAAAGAACACGAATGGCGGCGAGGAAGAAAGCACAAGAAACTGGTGATACTGTTGAATGCACATGTTGTTACGGTGATTACGCATTTGAAGAAATGGTTTCCTGTAAAGAAGGACACTTGTTTTGCGTAGATTGCTTGAGGCGATATACGGAAGAGCGGGTGTTTGGAAATAATGATTTAGGTGGAAAAGGCAGTATTGAGTTACGTTGCATGGATACTTCTGGTTGCGAAAGTTGGTTTAGTAGGGATCAATTGGAAAAATCTCTAAGCAGTAGAGTCATGAAGAAGTATGACGAATTGCAGGCTGCAATTGTATTAGAGAAGGCAGGACTAGATGGCCTATGTAAATGTCCCCAGTGTGAATTTCAAGCATCGCTTCCAGAAAGCGAATCAGTATTCAGATGTCCACAGTGTGACTTTGAATCTTGTCGAAAGTGCGGTGAAGCATCACATATTCCGCTCCGGTGTAATGAAGTTGAAAAGAAAGTACAGACCGATGCGAGATTGCAAGTGGAAGAAGCCATGACACAGGCTCGTATTAGGTACTGCCCAAAAGGTTGTAAGCAAGGATTTTACAAGGTTAGTATCTTATGCCCTTTTAGACTTTCATCAATTACCGGTATTTTTCCACAGCCAACACATTGTTTGCGATTCAAATCAAAGGTTGAGGGTTGCAATAAGATGACTTGCCCTACTTGTAGAAAGTTCATATGCTACATTTGTAGATCAGAGATCCCTGTATCTGTTGGCTACCAACACTTCTGCCAGACCCCTCACTGCCAGCACAAGAACTGCAAAAAATGCCCTCTATACTCCAACGCTGAAGAGGACGACCTCCGGGCTAGTAGAGAAGCTGGTTTGAAGACTGTACAAGGTTTGAAAGCTGGTGGTCAGATTGGAGACTTCGCTTCAAAATTAGAACACTTGCTTGGTAACGAAGAAAAAAGCAGTAACAGTGCACAAAGGATTCCTCGCGCAAGGGCAGAAAATAGAAATGTGCCAATTAGAGGAAGGGCACCTTATCATTTTGCATAGATAAATTCTGTGGATGAGACGCATCGGGTTGCTCCACAAAAAAAGAATCGAGTGAAGTTTTTATCATGTATACTTTATATGAATAGTAATTTTTCGTGTAGAAACCATGTTATCTCGGTAAACACCTTTGGTACCCCAAAGTGAAAACCCTTTTCCTGACGAACTGTAATGAGGCTTGATTTTCAAATATGAATGATCTGAAGGTGACCTTAATCTGTCTTTCGACAATCCTTCCATGTCAGTTGATGCAAGAACTAGTCCTCTCTCGACATCAGTAAAGCGCATTGCACCCATGTCTTGTTTATCTTGCTGAGGAGGAAGAAATTAGTTGGTCGAAATGACAACAGTCGCTTACATTTCCACGTTTCAAATAAACTCACCATCAAAATCATCATGTCCCCAAACTGTTGAGGATTTATTTCATCGTTGTCAATGTGATCGTTTATCCAACCAACTCCAAACCTTGTCAATGAGTTCCTTCCTAAAACTTCATTTACAGCAATGCCTAGTGCACAAGGACCTGATAATAGCAACTCTTGCACTGCCCTTACCTTCCATGTTTCAGTGTTAACTCCTGATTTCTGTGCGACCTCTTTCTCCAAATCTAATAAATCTGAACGCTTTAAAATTGCATTTACCAACCGCTCAACAGCACGGACGATAATGGGATGGCCAGGTGCAACTCCAATAATGCCATTCCAAAGACAATATTGGCCGTCAGCAAACTCCGCTACGCAGTCTCTTGGAGTGAAAAAAGACATGCCAGGTGTCACAAATTGATCCAAAGACACTTCCAACATCACATCCATATCGGCATAGACCCCACCTTCTCTTAAAAGTAACATATACCGGAATAGATCTGCTTTGTATGCTCCGGGAATGAGTGCATCGTAGGCCTCTAGAAAATGCAATGGATAATGATCTATGATATATTGTCTGGCTGTGTCATCAGTGTAGAATCTGTATTCCCACCCTGAAATTTTCCATTGGTTTTGTAAACGGTACAAATATGGATAGCTTGTGGGTGTTATATGCTCAAACCATGTTTGGTGTATGATTCGAGGTATGAATTTGTATTTGGAGGAATCGACATTGTACCCATCAACATGAATATCCACGTGGACCGTTTGATCGTCATCGTTATCAGTTTTGTCATTTTGAGCTGAGCGATCATACATCATGTCCAGACAAGAAGAACAAACCCAAGAACACTTCCCATAGGAACCCTGTAAGGCTGATTTAAGACATCGATGGCATGGCCACATCCAAATGCCATTACAGAACCTTGATTTTGCCAAAAGGAGTTGGTCCATGGTAATTTTAGTTGTGTATTTAGGGATGGGTTCATTCACAGCAGTTATATTTACAGATATATCTTTCACTGGAAGATTATATGAGATTGCCATGTCTTGTTTGCTGTAAGCAGACATGGTGAAATTCAAAGGAAGAGGTTTACATGTTTTTGGTAACTTTTCCAATCCATTTGTCTTGCCATTGCCATTCCCATTCCCATGCTGCATGGAACGATATACATTCACAATGGCATGGAATATTGAAATATCAGGATTTTTCATGGATAACTCTCGGACACGTTTTACAATACAATTCAGAAATGTATTATTTGCACCGACTATAAGACTATCCATGTTATCGTCACGAATGGATATCCAACCAACATCTTGCCATTCCGATATGGCTCGCTCACGACCAGCAAGAAGAAGAAACTCTTGCAAGTCTTTCTCATTGGTATTATGTTGGGCATTCAAATATATTCCACCATAACGACACAAAAGGGTAATGAAAAGCATTTCCATTCTTTTAGCTTGTCCCCCCTTGAAGCTTTGATATTCGTCGTCAACGACCCAATTATTATTAGTAGTTGTATTTAGAAACATCCTGTCCAAATCTTCAAAGTCCAAATCCAATACTACCCAAGAGGAGTTTTTCAATCTTAGTGGACGATTCCAAACATGTTTTCGTCGAAGTATCATCTGTGGTGGCCCAACCCCCTTGGAAGAAAAAGCACCAGCAGCAGTATCCTTTTTCTGCCAAGCAGCCATGACGATGTTTTGTTTCTCCATGTACCGATGCATGAGTTCCAATGTGGTAGCATATGGGACATTCAGTGTTCGAGATTGTATTGATTTAAGTGGAACATAAAGTCCCAGTTCCGAGGCCTGTCTTTCGACCTCTTTTACCTTTTTATTCCAAAGGTGAAGCTTGATTCTAGAATCTAAAAAGATACCAATATAACCACCATGAACAGGATGTCGTCCAAATAAAATTGGGATCATGAGTGATGATAAAGCTGATAGGAACATCAACATTCCAAGGATGTTCTTTATACAACGTCGATTGACATATTTTCTAATAAAAACATGATAATTTACTTCAGAAGTTTCATTTCTAGATAATGTCATCTCTTGGATTCCAATCGATGCACCAGAATATTTTCTAGCAGTAGTAGTAGTATTAGGTCGATGCCGAAGGTTTCGAATCATAATGAAAAGAGACGGCCAAGGTAGGTTAGTTATATTATCTTCTTCTTATTGAGATTCCCTCTCATGTCATATTGTCATTACAGTATGTGATGAAATAAATATATTGTCGTCAAGATAAATGAAAGACAGTTGGTTGTGATAAGTGATAATATCATGATCAATGATCATATATCATTTTATGATGGAAAATGATCTACTAGGTGTTTGTACGACGGCACATACCTCGGAGTATTAATACCCGAGGAGAGTGACCTGTGATGTGACTTTGGTGTTGGCCTCTTTTCTTTATTTCTGTGTGTATTGTACTGTAGAGCCGTATCTTGCTACGTTACAGTAGCGTGTAGCGAGCTGATCGGCAGTACCCGTACGTACTGTACGTACAGTACAATACGGCACCCAATCATCCACGCAGAGCCGTCACTGATGCGCGGACCCCGTACTTACATACATGTGCCATACTACTACACTGTAATACGTACACGCGCACATGGATTTACCGACCAACGACTGTTTTTTGTCTGAGTTTTTCAAAAAACGAAAAAAAAAAGGGAGAGAAAAAAGCCGAAGCTCTCGTCGTCTTGTTTGCATTGCTTCCATTATATTACAATATTAATTAGGTCGTTTCATTTGTAATTTTTTCTCCCGCTTTTTTAACCCGCTTTCCCGTCCAAAGCGGGTTTTTTCTAAATTCCTCACCTCCCGGATCCCGTTTGCTGCCAAATTTTTTTTCCCGTCTGGCAGTGAAATTTTCGCCCGTTTTACAACCCGCTTCCAGATTTCTTCCGGAATTTACTGTCTGACACCGGTGATGCCGGCTTGAACAAACAGTTCGGATTCACAATCGTTTCACTTATATCGTTTTTCACTTAATCTACAATACAACATGAACATCATTACTACAAATACAAACATTATTACAAACACTACTTCTACTAGTCCTACTACAAGTGAATCTTCCAGCACGGTTACATCATTGAACGAAACCATTACCGACCACAACAACGAATGCGGTTCTCTTTCTGTTTTTATCCAAGACCACCAACGAAACGTCGACCGAGACAAGAAGATGCCATACCTACTAATGCTTGGGAGAGGTATTCATGAGAGTGTTCCTAATCTTGTTGATATCTCTCACACACAACCATTCAAGAAAGCTTTGGAGCTCAATGTGATCAGGAAGAAGCCACTATCTTTGTCAAAACAGTTGCTGTGCCAGGAATTGAAGAGAAGGAACCCAGGTAAGAAATTGAATATAAATAATAAAAAAGTTGATGAATTGTTTTCTATGTTGCACACAGAGGAATTGGATGATGTGGATAAGGAATATGTGAGGAATGAGATGGCAGTGTATTTGGATCAGATAAAGAAGGGAGTAGAAGAAGTGGAGACTCGGAAGAGAGATGTGGGACGGATTGATATGACGGATCGACTCCGGTATATCCTTGCTATTGATTTGTGTGGTGACGTGAGGGAGTGCTACTTGAGGAGTCAAGATGTCATGGACAGGCAGGCTTTGGATGCTAGGAATACGGATGCTGGTGTTACTGACTTCCACGACCTCATTGTCCAACGTTTCAATGATATGGAATGGGTCCCTTCTACTTGTGCCAATGTTTCTCTACATTCTTTTTTTATTGAGCCCATTGTTTGTGCCAAGCGTGATCAATACACTTTGTGCCTTGCAGGAGCTGGAGAATCTTATTGCAGCTCATCAACAATTCTTGGATGATCTCAAGAATGACAACAGTGATTAGATTCACAACAACAAAAAAAACAGGATGTTATAACATCCGCCCATGTCACAAAGAATAATAACAACATTTATTAGGATGTTATAATGATGTCTAATAACAATGATTGGCCTAGGTGTAATAGTTATGAATGTATTACTGTACTATTACAAGAAAGAGAGAAAAAAAAGAGACGGATGTAGTGACGGATAATTATCCGTCATATGCGCGGGATGCCGAGAAATATCGGAAAGCGGGTGCGCAAAGGGCGGGTGAAAACAAAAAAAACAAATGAAACTGTCGCATTTTGTCCTTGCTTGGGGGGAATTTCCCGCGGGAATGCGGGTTTCAACGGCGGGAGAAAAAATTACAAATGAAACGACCTTAACATCATCTCGTCGTCGTCGGTGCAATACCACCAACGTAGCGTAAAACATCACCCACCAACCAATCCATATCTGTCCGACTGTGCTGTAACACCATTGCTATATAAATTGCAAGCCAAGCTTTCAAAGGAATATTTGCTCCCTGTATTGAACCTGCGTCCGGGGTGTACCTATTACTGTATTATTCCATCAGATACACGTAGATAGATACAGTCAGTGTTTGTAGTGAATAGTCCGTAGCCAGTGTAGCAGTATCAAGGCGTTACTTTACCCCGAGACGATCGATCGGTATTGGATCTGCTTGATTATTGTTGTTGCATGAAAAGACAAGAGTGAGTCATGAGCTCCAATTACAAAACACCGAAACGTCAACGTCACGCATCCTCCAAGGCTGTTGATTTGGTAAGTACATGCATACATGATGATACATAATAGGCAGTACTACTACTAGTCTGAGTGTGAATTGGAATATATATCGTTTCTTACTTTTTTTCTTACATTTCTCAAATGCCATCAATGTTCATGTTTCTCTTTCCCCATACTTTTTGTACGTCCGTCAGATCACCGGAAAGGAAAAGGTTGAATATTTTTTTGATCCTGCTCTTCTCATCCCAGAACAAACACCGAGGACTCCGAAAAGATCTGATTCGTCTCAGTCACTTTCGATTCTTTCGCATAAACATCTTTTCTCTCCATGTACAATTGTGAAAAGAGATGAATCGCATACTCTGACGAAGACGTCGGATGGGACACTTTACAAGCTCATCTCTGATGCCATGACACAGTTGACTGCCGAGGATCGCCAAGGATTGGAAGATGTCTTGCACCTTCCGAATATTTCCGAGCCCTCTCTCCTCCACACCTTGAGGGTCCGATATCATAGAGATGAAATTTATACAAATGCTGGTCCTATCCTAATTTCTGTCAATCCATACAAAACTATTTTGAAGCAGAACTCTTCTATTTATTCTGACTCTGTCATGGCTGCATACCGCAAGAATCGATGCTCTGCACCTCACTTGTTCACCGTTGCAGATAGAGCTTATAATGCTCTATTGACCAAGAACAAGAGTCAGTCCATTATTATTTCTGGAGAATCAGGAGCAGGGAAAACAGAAGCTACCAAGATTATCATGCAATATCTTGCCAAAACAAGTCATACTCGGAATACATCTCAACTTGAGCAGCAGGTTCTCTCTTCCAATCCTTTGTTGGAGAGCTTTGGTAATGCAAGGACGTTGAGGAATGACAATTCAAGCAGATTTGGAAAGTTTATTCAAATAAAGATTCAGAATGGACATATTTCAGGTGCTACAATTAGAAATTATCTCTTGGAAAAGACTCGAATTGTACAACAAATTGAAGGAGAGAGAAATTATCATATCTTTTATCAACTTCTATCTGATCAAAGTTTAAGTGAAGAGCTGGGGTTGCATAATCCAGAGGGATTGAACTATTTGTCCAAGAAATACGTTCAGTCAAAAAGAGATGAAAGGGGTCTTGTGGAGACCAAAGAATGTTTGAAAAATGTTGGACTAAGTGATAATGATCAAAAGATCATATTTCAAATTGTTGCAGGAGTACTACATCTAGGGAATGTAGCATTTGTTGTGGCAGAAGACAATGAAAAAGCAGCTATTGCAGATGAAGAATCGCAAAAAAATCTCGAAATGGCTTGTAAACTTCTTGGCATGGATCATGGCGAGGTTTCCAAAGCGATTTTGACAAAGATGTTGAACGTGGGTGGAAAGACAATCACACAGGATCAGAATGTAGCTCAGGCAATGGATAAGAGAGATGCATTCGCGAAATTAATTTATTCTAGCTTGTTTCTTTGGCTCGTATCTCGAATAAACAGCACCATTGATCGAGTTCATTCTCCCGATGATATGTTGAGTCCCAGCAGTACTTTATCATTTGACTTTAATGATACTGACACTTTGAACAGTATTGGGGTATTGGATATTTATGGTTTTGAGCAGTTTGATATCAATGGGTTTGAGCAGCTTTTGATTAACTACGCCAACGAGAAGCTACAACGTCATTTTAACAAACATCTTTTTGAGGTTGAGCAAGAATTATATTCCCATGAAGGTGTTGACTGGACATATATTACATTTAATGATAATAAGGCTTGTCTTGAATTGATTGAAGGAGGATCAGGATCAGTAGGTATTTTAGGGACATTGGATGACGCCTGGAGTGGTATGGGTTCTGGAAATGAGAAAGATGTCAAGTTTGTTAGCCAGTTACATCAATTTTTTGGAGGAGTGCAGGAAACCAGTGCCTCTGTGATTAAGAAAAAGGGTAAGAGTGATGGAAGGCACGAAAATTTCCGCATGCCCAAATTCGCCAATGACAAAGATTTCATTGTTATTCATTATGCGGGTGAGGTGAGTGATCATTCTTGCGTAGACATTAATCGATCCCTCCAACGTCTTTTGCTAATCACACTATTTTCTTACTTACTCAAAGGTCCGCTACACTGCTCATGGTTTTGTAGAAAAAAATGTTGAAAGTCTCAGTAATGAGCTTAAATCAATAGGAATGACTTCAACATCCGAACTATGTAGGGACATCTTCACCCACTTCTCTGATGAAAGCAATAATTTTGATTCCAGTAGCAATAGGACTAGATCTACAATTAGAGGAGTGAGTATTGCGTCTCAGTTCAAGTCATCATTACAAAGTCTCGTTGGAGATTTAGAAGAGACCGAACCACACTATATACGATGTGTAAAACCGAATTTAAAAAAGACGAGTAATGACTTTGATGCAGGAGAAGTACTCAGGCAACTAAGATATGCTGGAATGCTAGAGGCTATTCGAATTCGAAGGGAAGGTTATGCCCTCCGTGAGCCTCACGAAAGCTTTTACAACAAATTTCATATTCTTTTTGACAGTGTAGACCTGAAGGAAGGTGAAGGTATTGAACATTTGGTGAAGGTTCTTTCGAAGCGTTTATCAGTAACAAGTGTAGATTGGCAAATCGGCCACTCTAAAATCTTCCTGCGACGTGAACTAGCAGCAAAACTAAACTCTTTGATGTCACTAAGGATTCGCTCTGCGGCAAGGACTGTTGGAAGATTTGGTAGACGAGTCGCTCACAGACGAGCCGGTAGTTTCATATTATCGTGGGCACGGTTTCGACTTCAAATGTATAAGAAACACAAAGAATTACGTGCTTGTGTAAAAATTCAGTCCTGTTTCCGCAAATGGAAACAACGAGAAACGTACAAGAAGTGCAGGATAGCCATTATCACGATTCAGTCAACCATCCGGATGGGACTTGCAATGAAGGCTCTCAACAGGTTGAGAGATCCCTACCGAGACATGACATTTGGTGAAGTCAAAGAATTGTATAAAGCTGAGATACAGTGCCTGGAGTGTGCTGTTGCAACGAAGGATTATGAACTTGCCGCTGACATAGAAAAGAATATTATCCCTCTAAAAGAAGCTCTTGAAAAGAAACGGCCGCTAAGCCGAGCCTTAATTGACAAAATGATCGAGGATGTTGAAAAGGAATTAAAAGGAGCATTGGCCCAAAAGCGCTATAATGATTGTCCTTCTCTGCAACAAAAACTGGATGAGCTTCTTGACAAAAGAAAACTCTATCCAACAATTGATGAATTGCGTCAAAAAATTATTGAAGCTGAAAACGCCGTAGATGAAGCTGCTACAAATCGCGATTTCACAGGTGCGGCAGCAAGACAGATAGACGTCGAAAATGCAAAACGACGATTGTCAGAAGCTCTTGCGGCAGAAAGAGAAAATTATGAAGAGGTATCCGTTTCAGTTGAGGAAGAACTATTTAATTTATCATCTAGATCAGAGCTGGAAGAAAAAGTGAAAGAAGTAACATCTGAAATTCGGAAAGCAATTGATGGAAAAAAATTCACATTGGCATCATCTTTGCAAGGAGAACTCGAAAAGTTAGAGATGCAGCGTCAAAAATTCCCTACTGTGACAGAACTAGAGCAAAAATGTACAATTATTGAATCTGAAATGGTAGAAGCCATTGCAGCCAAAAATTATTCCCGAGCTGCTTTTTTGCAGGAAGAGATCGATTCCCTTCAAAAGTGTATTCAAAGAGAAAAATCACTAGGAGATAATCAACCAAAAGATCATAAAAACTCTGGCTCCAGAGAAGTTGCGTCAATAACATTACCTAATGGCGAAGTTCTGACCTTCCTTTCCCGCAAAGAACTGGACTTAACTATTTCCAAATATGCAACCAAAGTTAATGAATCTGCAACCAAGAAGAAGTTTACAGACGCGAAAACAAATCAGGAAATCGTGGATCAACTTGAAAATCTGAGACCTCTTCTGCCAACTTTGGAAGATCTAGAACAAGAGGTTAAAAATCTCGAGACCAAGTTAGAATATGCCATCAAAGACAAAGATTTTGCGATGGCTGAAAATTTACAAAAGAAAATTGACGAACTCAGAGATATTTTTTTTCGTGAAAGTAAGTTAGAACAATTAGAATTCAGTCCCACAAACATAAAACAAATTGATAAAGCAGAAAAACATAAAAACAGAAAACCTCATCCGTCAAGGCAAGAAAAAGTAAAAACACTCATATGGAGCACACCGGAGTCCGGATATAAGACCGTATCAAAGCTACGGCCAAAGAAGCCGTTAGTATCCAACGCGCAAGATAGCGTCCTTACAGTT
>JAAMXU010000770.1:0-10475 GCA_019693545.1 Chaetoceros muelleri | reverse complement strand
ACTTGGTTTTATTCCTGGTGTTATTTCACGAGTTACCTCTCCATGCATGTACGATATTTCATTTCACAACGGAAATCATGAATTTGGAGTCTCTGTTGATGATATAAGAAAGTCGTCCTCTCGTAAGATTAATGATGGAGAGAAGAACGCAGGTGGGCAAGCTGATGGAAGAGAAAACAGCAAAGATGGAACTATATGTCATGGAGAGCTAATAAGTAAATTGGAAACGAAGTTAATAGTAATTGAACAAGAGATTTCTGCTGTCAGAAGAATTCTGTCAGAAATGAGGGTAACATAGAAACGATCCTTGGTTTCATCTCATGGCCACTAAAGTGATGAAACTATGTTGAGTAAATAAGTATCCAAACAGCGTACTGTATTACTTTAACTCCACAAATAGATATTTAGTTCAAAAATGTTTCTATATACTTAGTGTATGACAAAGATTGTCTGAAAAATTCTTCTTTTACCTGTCACTCGCTTAACACGTTCACAAAATTGTTGAGTTATGTAGAGTATCTAAGCACTATCTTTTCCATGCTTCGATGCGAATAGTTCAACATCTTCCTTCTTGGGCTCAGAAAGGTCATAAGCAGCTCCCTTGTGATGAGAAATATCAAGTCCAACCTTCTCCTCAAGGGGATCTACACGGAACATACCAAGTACATTCAGGATAGTGAAGAAAGGAGTCATAATACCACCAACCCAAAGGAGAATGAAACCAACTCCAAGGATTTCATTGACAAGAAGGTTACCATTCGAGTAGAAGAGACCGCAGTTGGTTGCACCATACGCGAGAGCAGTGTGTCTGGGTGCAGCGAACAATCCAGTGGCGATGCATCCCCACATACCGTTAAAGAAATGTACGGGGATAGCATCCACTGCATCATCAATCCTGAGGAGAACAAGGAGCTTTGACGCAAAGACGTAAATAATTCCAGCAATAATTCCAATAATACCTGCTGCCCATGGTTCGACAACAGAGCATCCAGCGGTGATTCCGACAAGTCCTGCAAGGCATCCATTCATGCACATAGTAAGATCGTATTCGGCCTCTCCCTCTTTCAAAAATCCTAGCAATGTATCCATGAACATGGAGGACACGGCTCCAGCAGCTGCAGCCAGAGTTGTGGTAACAGCGCAGAGAGCAGCTACATCTCCATAACCAGCAGGTGAGATGGCAAGAGTAGAACCAGGGTTGAATCCGTACCATCCGAACCAGAGGATAAAGGTACCAAGAACCTGAAGCGCTACAGAGTGAGCAGGGAAACTGTGAGGCTTGTCAAGAAGGTTTCCATCTTCATCGTGGAAACGTCCAATACGGGGTCCAAGAATGATGGCAGCAATGAGTGCAGTTGCTCCTCCGGTCATGTGTACAACTCCAGACCCAGCGAAGTCAATCATACCAACTTCACGAACTGGGCTGTCAGCGAAGGCAGAAAGGAAACCATCGCCATTCCAGATTGCGTGGACAACCACAGGGTATACGAAACCAGTAAGGAACAAGGAGTAAAATAGGTACGCAACCATCTTACAACGCTCGGCTACAGTTCCAGCGACGATTGTTGCAGCGGTTGCAGCAAAAGTAAACTGGAAGAAGAAATCAATGTAGTTTCCGTAGTCGTTGAGGAAGAATCTTGGTCCAGAAGTACCGACAAAGGTTCCAGACTCGTAAGCAACTCCAAACCCAACGGCCCAAAAACCAATGGCACCTCCACACGCATCAAGGATATTCTTGAGCATGATATTCTTCACGTTCTTCTGACGAATGGATCCTGCACAAAGCATTGCGAAACCGCATTGCATCATGAAAATTAAGGCTCCACTGAAGAGACTGTAAAATATATCAGTTCCTTTGATGAGATCGGCGAGTCCCTGTAAAGTATTATCAACAGAAGTGAAGCATGCGTTAGATGAGGATGACTATTCTACAAGCAAACTTTTAGAGGTACGTAGGAGTCCATCAGGATACGTCGCCCTTTTTCCTTCGCAACGCTTCTACGATTATACTTACGCCATCTTCGAGATTTCGCACTTGGTTCATGGCTGAATTTAGATAAAATGTATCTATTCGCTATTATATGAATGTAGTATGTATATGAAACACAGAGTCTGCTCAGATCTCTTCACAAAACGTTAAGTGCTCAAATTGTGAGCAAAAAGAACTAATGCCGCCAATCGTGAAGAATTTGAAACTTCCGTGGAAGAATGTGAAGGGGAACAAAACGAAAGGCCTGTTGTAGTAAAACTTCCTGTCATTCTTTCGGCATTTCGGTTGTACTGAAGTGTCCATTCGTAGCTATTCGTAGAAACACTGCTGTATGTACTTGTGGAGGAGTCTTCTTGCTACAGTGCGCACTGAGTTTGGCGACGTGTGATGAAGTGCTGACGACTGACGAACCAAAGGGAAGAAACTGGATATGGCTTGACGCGAGAATAATGGGGGTCGTATTAAGTAGAGATGCGGTAGCCCCCTCCGGAGAAAAATCAGGTTTTATCGGAGAAAAATGACAGAAACGAATCAAGGTGCAGCACTGTACAGAGTATGGCACTTGACACTTCATCTATCATCCACACAACATTTCAAGACCAGATAGACTGCAACAAAATGAGGAACGATCCAAAGAACAAAAGTGAGGACTTTTATTGTTCTTCATGTGCTCTCCACTCCACACATTTCTTCCATTTCTTTTTTGACGTATAATGCATTAATTTGAACCAATTATCAATCAATCGGTTCAATACACTAATTTTAATTAACAACTAACATGACGGGGCATGAGAGTAAGGACTGCAGTCAGATAGCTCCTGATGCTGGCAAGGACCAGCAACATCATACTGAATTTAGTCCTTTGATTGTGCAGAAAAATACTACAACTACTTCATCTCTTGCGCAGGACGACTCTAGGACCAAGAACGTTACATTTTGTCAGGGAAACTCAAATCAGAGCAACGCAACAAATGACGATAAAAAAGTACTATCCAGCAAATTTGTAACTCCGCCGAATTACAATGTAAAAACACCACTCAAAGTTACTTCGGGTTACACAAGGACTACTGCTGTGGGAATCCAGGGTCGCTTATCTGAAACCATGGATCTAACACCCAAAATAAAAAATGTTAGCAGCATGAGGTATAATGATTATGATGATGATGATAAAGTTATTCCACCAAAGAGGACACAATCGAACTGTCATGATGTTGCTATACTGCAGCCAGATATTGCACCACAAAGATACTCCTCCTCTTCGCCTCAGTACGAAAGCCCCAGCAGAACAACGTCTACAAATAAGAAAAATGTTCCCCGTTCAATCATGTCTCATTTATCATACATGATAACAGACGAGTCATCTCTAAGTGACGATGGGAAGTCGCCTAGAACCTACAGTGCAGGGCAAGATGGTTTTATGCATCCGGGGAAAAATGAGTTCAAAATTTCCACCGGGCAAAAGAAGGGGATGAAACGAGGTCTTCTTCTCCTCACTGTTGCCTTTATCGTTGGAACTGTAGTTCATAGGAATTACAATCCCTCTGATGCTTTCGACGATGGAATTGAACGCAATTATCATGATGAGATAACTTCTGAAAACATGGTGCGTGGGAAGACTTGTGAAGAACGTTCCATGACAAACCACGAAGCAATCATGGCATTGGAATACACTTCCACAGTGAAAGATATCGCGCATGGTGCAGTTTCAACGGACGATGTTCGTTGCTCTGAGTTGGCTGTTTCAGTAATGAGAGACCTTCATGGCAATGCCATGGATGCAGCCGTTACGGCAACATTGTGTCTTGGACTCTTAAATCCTGCTTCATCTGGTATTGGAGGTGGGGCTTTCATTTTGGTTCATTCCAAGCCACGGAGTGATTTGATGGAAAATAGTCAAAACTCACCATCTTTTATTGATCGACGAAAAAATCGTGATGATTCCATGAGGGATACAGCGGAAAAGTGGACAGAGGTTATTGACTGTAGGGAAAGTGCACCTGGTAATGCTACTTTTGACATGTTTGAAGACCTTCCAGTCAATGCGTCCACTGTTGGGGCACTATCGATTGCAGTGCCGGGTGAGTTGCGAGGTTTAGAATTGGCACATGCTAGGTTTGGTTCATTGAGATGGAGTGATGTTGTTCAGCCTGTTGTGGAACTTGCAGAAAGGGGAATGTATATATCCAGGATATTGGCCAAGGAAATTGATGAGTCCAAAGAGAAATGGCAAGAGTTCGAAACAATAAATCGAATATTTACAAGAAATAATGACGGAAAAACGCACTTGGAAGTCGGTGAAAAATTCACCAGACCATCTTATGTTGAGACCTTGAAAAATGTGGCATTGCACGGGGCGGACTATGTTTACAAAGGTGAAGTAGCAGCTGAAATTGCGAAAGAAATCCAGAATGCAGGGGGAATAATCACAGCTCAAGACATCGAAAATTATAAACCATTCCTGCGAGATGCTATAGTTGCAAAGGTTGATGGAGCTTCCATTGTCAGTGTACCTCCACCATCATCGGGAGGGGCGACAATCATAGGCGCCCTGAGATTTTTGTCTGGTTACAAAAATCCATACACATCTTTTGCTGATACATTATCAGTGCATCGCCTAGTCGAAGCATTTAAACACGTCTTTGCCATAAGAATGTCACTCAGCGACCCTGATTTCTTCGCAAATATCACGCAATCTGCAATACAGGATCTGATTTCAGGAACATTCATGGAAACGTTGAGGGAAAATACGCTTGATAACGGCGTTTTAGCTTTGTCTGAATACGGTGGCAAATGGGCTCTCATAAATTGTACGAATGACGAGGGGCATGCTCAAGATGCTCATGAGGGAGATCGAAGGCTGAGAAGAACAGAGTTGAAAAAGATAATTGTTGATGGTGGACATCATTGGGAGCGTCGAACTCGCTTATTTAATTATTTAGAGGATCATGGAACTACACACCTAAATGTTGTCGACAGAGACAGGAATGCTGTGTCAATTACCAGTTCTGTAAACTACTATTTTGGATCAAATTTTGCAAGTCCTTCTACAGGCATAATTTTCAACGATGTCATGGACGATTTTTCTACTCCTGGACGACCTAATGCCTATGGTAAGTGTGATAAGTTATCCCAAAAACTTTCTACTTTATTATCTCATACAGATCTTCATCTTATTTTACCTCTAGGTTTACATCCTGCTGAAAGTAACTACATTGCTCCAAACAAACGTCCTTTGAGTTCAATGTCTCCAACTATGATTTTTGATGTCGAAGATGATAGATCAAATAGTGGTCTAGGTAATCTTAGGATGGTTCTGGGTGCATCTGGGGGGCCAAAGATCATATCAAGCGTATTGCAAGTTATTCTTAACCATATTTATCTTGGAATGCCCATCTTTTCAGCAATATCTCATCCCCGTGTCCACAACCAGCTCCTTTACCACGGCTCTGCTGCGACAGGATATGACAAATGTCCTTTGATTCAAGGGCCTCTTATAGAAACCTCCAATAGAACGAGGGATGCCTTGCTAAGAAGGCATCAAACAATTATATCGCTTGACTACATGGGTACTTGTCAAGCAATTTCTGTCGATTTGGATACTAACCTTCTGAACGCTGCGTCGGATCTTCGTAAGAACGGTAAAAGTGCAGGCTATTGAAGATATGATGTTTGATTTTCGTGGCATTGCAACACTTAGAAGAAAGGAATTAACTTTGTTGATCATTCTGATCCATTACCTTCTGAAGAACGCCTCAAAATTTTCGAGTGTTCCGGGATGGAGCCTTGAATGATGGACCACCAGGTCAAGATTTTTTCCGGAGTACTGTGAAGCACCTCCTCTTTTCAAACTTCAGAAATTTGTTTATTGGCTATGTAAACTTATAAAATTAGTGAAAAAATGATTTAGCAACCAGGAAAGACTACTTGATGGTGGATGATGGGCATTGGTTACCTGACGACTGCGGTATATCCATGAAACGAACAAAATATTAGCAAAAACTAAATGGTTAATGACATCTTTCCCATGACACGTCTGTCGTCTGACTAGCTTGTTTCGGTAGCTGAACATCCTTTGTACGATTTATGTGGTACCGAATGAAGTCATTGATAGCATTGATTGTTTCCAGAACTCGTCATGAGATATTTGTTGTAGTTATTAGCTATTAGAAGGTCAAGTGGTGTCAATTTTTAAATTTCGCGTGTATAAACGTCGTACTGTACCCTGGTACCACAAAAAGTAGTGGCGGCGAGAAAGAGATAAGTTTAAAATGGACAAAATACAACATGGAGATACGATAGATAGGATGCAAACTGAAGATTCAATATCGGTTTCAAGAAAAAGAATAAAAATATATAATGTCGCTTGTTGTGAGACAGTGACACTGGAGCAATGGCACGATGGTTCTGCTGTGAATCGTCTTCCTCTGGTGGACCTACGGACGGAGGAGGAGTATTCACGTAAACCTCTGAAATGTCCACTCAATGAAAATGCGCCCATAGTAAATCTTCCGTTCGATCAACTCATATCTGGAGATAGGTCTTGCGAGTTACCACCTCGAAATGTTAATTTCGCAATCCTTATTCCAGCCAATGTGAACGCGGAAGACATTGAGAGATTCTTTTTTGCGACTGAAAGCTCATCAACGCTGCAATCCCGAAAACCATGGTTGGTCAGACAAATGATATTTGAATCACGTGAAATGTGGCAACATGCAAAAGAAATTGGAATAAATCCAAAATCTGATGAAGACATTGAGCACAGTTTCCCACTTCCTAGACTATGGAAACCTGATGAAATGGTAGAGAACATTTTGAGTCCAATGTTGATTGAAAAGTTCGACCGAGGTCAAGGATCTTTTGTAGTTTGGGACCTTGGCAGTGGAGCAGGTAGAGATGTATCATTTCTGGCAGAACAACTCAAGGCAATTAAGCTCAAGAATAACAGTCCTAGATCGATTCAGGTTGTAGGATTTGATTGTCACAAGGGTAGTGCAAGGAGATCCCTACCACTTTGGAAAAATAGAATGGTGGATGATGTCACACAAAGTAGGCTTGTAAATTTAAAAAAATTGGAAGTCCTTGAGAAAGATGTTTACAGCGGCAATGGACTTATTTGCCTATATGCAGTCAGGTTATTGAATCGAACTCTGCTAGACTGGATAGCTAAGAAAGCGCAGTTGATGACCGGCTGCATCTTTGCTATGAGTCATTTCTGCAAGGAGAACGGTCAAGAATGGACATGGGACCACCCAAAGGTAAGTCAAGTATTCTTGTATCTAGATGATTAAAAAGGCGAAGAAATGATGAATGTTTATGGTACCGTTCGTTACTTTGAACCAGGAAAATAATGTTTTATCACGAGAAGAGTTGAATAGTATATTTTGCTCAGACTATGGATGGAAAATTACTCACGATGACATATGTCTCGATGGAGATCATGGCAGACCTATGGTTCACTTTTGCGCCGAAAAAACGGGATTTAATAAGAAATGAGTAACCGTGATCTTGTCATATATTGGAGATTTACCAGTTACACTTTGAATGTCCCCATCTGTACAATCTTTCTTCGATTTAAATGAAACCCAAAATCTAAAATTGTCGTCAATATGCATATTTTCGGCCTCTCGGATTACTCCTAGAGAGTCTCTTCCGGGCATGTTTTGGAATAGAACTCAAACGAGATGATAAACGCGTTTCTATTTTCTCCTCAGAGGGAACTTTTGCTACGCTATCTTTATATAGATTTCGCATACTTTCCCGAAGGCTGGTCGCCGAAAGATCGCGGGGCGGCCTTGTTTGTTTATCAATAGAATCGGTTGTATTTGTATTTCTAGTCGTTGAAACTTCGTATCTCGACTCAGCAGCCATCAAGAAGGAAGGATAATAGTCTTGAGCACATATGGTGCCACTTCTTGTAATACTAAGTTTTGTACTAGTATCTACGGACGAAATGGCAAAGACGGGGTCGTTGAAGTCCTCAAAACATCTTTCATAATCGTCTTTTTCATGCAACATCGGTTCTGAATCACTAAAGGTGTAACTTGCTCTTCTCGGCGAGGATGTTTCTCTATGACCCTCATTTCTTTTCTCCAAAGTTCTTTTTATAACTGGATGTACGTACATTCCGGTTTCCATCTTTTTCTTCTTTATGAAGTCAGCTAGCTTCTCCGAGTGAGGACGTGCATGCTCGCAAAGCATCCGTGTAGTTTCTTTTCCCATTATTATTTGTGGAACCTTTCTATTAATAATCGAGAAAAAAAAGAATCACTTGAGGCGAGCTGTATTTTATTTTTTATATTGTATTTTGCATTTTGTGTCATGATATGCACCGCACTGCAGTATTCTCTCTTGGGTTGTTCATCGGCGATGCAGTTGGGTGAAAAAAATTTCAATTTCCGACTTCCGAGAATAATGTCATTATGACTAAATTGTCCGAATGTGCGTCATCCCGCGACAATGATGGTGGAGTGGAGTTGGCGATAGGCGCTACTGTACGGTACCGGTACACTTAAAAACTGTGTGCAGTACTGTAGGGACGCAGGGAAGCCAGAACAAGGAAGAAATATCTTCTGCAGCCAGCAGCCAGCGTCATAATACATTAGTTTTCTTGGGACCACCAGGGTACCATGTTGTTGTAGTGAGTACCATGAAGGTGGCAATCTTCCATCGAACAATTTCTCTTTCTATATTTTCAAATTTTCTTGTTAGGTCACAAAGATAATGTTGTGCTGCACAACAGGGGAAAGTGTAAGTGTAATAGAACCAACCGAAATGCCTGCCGCAAAGATAGCCATCATCCAACTCTCTCTATGGTCACATCACCAAACTTTCCGAGGCAATCGCCAAGGGAATTCGTGAAACTGGTGCTACCTGTGACATTTTTCAAGTTCCAGAAACATTGAGTGAAGAAATCCTGGAAAAGATGCATGCTCCTCCCAAACCAGATTACCCCATCATCACAGCTGAAAAGATGAAGGAATACGACGGATTCATGTTCGGTCTCAGTGGTCGCTACGGAACTTTTCCTGCTCAGATGAAGAATTTCATGGATTCCACTGGATCCTTGTGGATGAGTGGAGCACTCGTTGGCAAAACTGCGGGGACTTTTACAAGTGTCGGTACCCAGGGAGGTGGCCAAGAGACTGTCAACTTGAGTTGTATTCCATTCTTTGCTCACCAGGGCATGGTCTTTGTTCCGCTTGGATACAAGGATCCCAAGGTTTTCAATATCGATGAGGTTCATGGTGCATCCCCCTACGGTTCGGGAACATTTGCCGGCAGCGATGGATCTAGGATGCCGTCCGAATTGGAGCTTTCAGTCTGTGAATCTCATGGCAAGCACTTTGCCAGCATCACATCCAAGCTTGCTTAAGAATACTAAGTTTAGTGTTTGTAAGGACAAAGTGATGATCGGGTGCTATTGGTCATGAACTAGTGGGTAATCTCAATGTTTTGTCATTGGGGGTTATTTAAATTATCTTTTTAGCTGACTTGTCTTATCATATATTATCTCTTTCATGTGTCATTTGAAAATGAATACAGTATTTGAAGTAAAATTGCATGACGTGGGATGTGTGTCAAATTTCGAACTTTCCTCTTTTTTTGTGTTTTAGTCTTGGCAAAAAACACATGAATGATGACACAGGCAACATACGACGTTGACATAAAATGGATGGCACATACAAATAAATAAGAGTCTTTTCCTTTCCTCGTCATGCCTAATCCACCCCTCATCTGGTGATTTCTGATTTCCACCCAACCTACAAAGTGACATTAACAGATAAATCTTCTTTACACAATGAGAAACAAACGCACTGTATCTCTTGACCCCGATTCTGACGTCGACCATAGATTCGCATGCAATATTTGCTTTGAACAAGTGTCAGAACCTGTCGTCACTCGTTGCGGCCATTTGTACTGTTGGCCTTGTTTGTTTCAGTGGTTAGAGCCTGGAATGAATCCCCAGGAAAGGATTTATTTATCGCAATCCTATCCTTGGAGAATGCAAGATATCAATCCGAGTCGAAGAATCTGTCCTGTTTGCAAAAGTGAATGTCCTGTGACGACGGTGATACCTATTTATGTTCGAGAAGATGAAAGTACGAGTAAGGAAGAGAACCAATCGCTCAATTCAGACGGTCAGTCAACTGACCACTTAATTAATACAAATAATGATGAAGTCGTTCCGGAGGAATGCACGGAATCTCTAAACTCTGTGCAGAATGATGAGCAACAAACTACTAGTATACGCCAACGCAGAAATCGAAGCCAAGAAGATTCTTCTGAGCGACACCACGACGTACCCAGTAGACCCCAGCCACCGAGGATGCCTTCTTCTCATAGAGGGCAACAACATGTTGTTCACGGAAGACAGGGTATGAATATTATTACGCAGATCAGTTTTCTTTTATCCAATTTACAGACGGAACAAGGAAATCATTCCAATCAACCGTCGGCTACTGCGGGTAGTAATGTGGAGCAACGG
>JAAMXU010000769.1:0-11467 GCA_019693545.1 Chaetoceros muelleri | reverse complement strand
CGTTTAAAGTGTGTTACAAAACTGATTTTGATCTTCTTTCTTTGCTAAAGATCTGTACTGTTTTGCAATTTCAGAAAATCGTTTTTATTTCCTTTGCCGCCTGATTGATAAATGGTCCAAACAAGAAATGGAAATCAAGAGCTAGCTGCTTTCTTTAGAGAGATTTAGTATGTTCGCAATCAATCAATCAAAGAAGTGGTGTAAAAGTATTAGGCGTTGCAATTGAATATATATGTAAGTGCGTTAGTTGGTGCCGCAGAAAAAAATGGCAGTTGAAAATGGAGTCATCCACGGCAGCCACACACGCGGAGAAGCATACCAGCACAGAGTTTGAACAGACAGCACAGATTGGGTTCCGGTTGTCATCCCCCGCCCCGGTGATGATGTTCGTACTGTACTATACCACGTACGTACAGAGTTGTAAGACCACACGTGAACAGCCAAACAGAGAGAGAAGAGAAATCTTTCGAATCTCTCTACCGGTACTCTCGAGAGCTACAGCGTACTGTACCTGAGTGAGTCATGTCGATTGTTCCAGTTACGAAAATCAAGAAAATAGCAAATTTTAGCATACATTTTTCAGAAATTAATCCATATTTTTTATTAGATCAAATACAGTATTATTTTAGATATATAGTTGTTTCAATGTATTTTTTGTGTGCAGTACAGTATTGTTCATACAATATAAATGATGCAGGTACTGTCACAGTGCCTACTACTACACTTAGCGGTACTGCACTTGCACCCATCATACTGGTGTACGAAAAGGCGGCTCTTGTACTGACGGACCGTACAGTACTGTAGAGCTTCTCCCCATACAGTGTGTACACAGTACACAGGCAGGACCCACGAGGTTCTCATGAGATGTTTGTGTTGATGTCAAAAGTTAACCCCACGCACCTCCTCAAGCAGCGTACCCTACTTACTAACTGTAGTAGCTAGCTAGAGAGAGGGAGAACGAAGAGCACCTACTTATTCGCACATGTGACATGCAAAAGAGATAATCACCACGACACTAAACTCTAATTCAACGAAACATATATTTACATACGAATGTTATCATGACCACAATGACAATAGAAAATGACCATCCTCACAAAGAACAACATCATGTTCACTTTAATCCTGAAGATGTGGCAAGAGTAGAGGGAAAACAACACAAAGACTACCCGAAAACACACCTACCCGAAAAACCTCATGTGCACTTCAATCCCGAAGACGTCGCAAGAGTAGAGGACAAGCCTCACAAGGATTATCCAAAGACGCACAAACCTCAAGATGCGCCACATGTTCATTTCAAGGAAGAGGATGTCAAGAGAAAGGAGAATAAGAAACATGTGGATTATCCTAAAACTCACATGCCCAAGGGGTCAGGGATGGGTACATTCGGTGCGGAAGATGGTAGTAGTAGACCGGGCAAGGTGAAGGTTTCAAAGGAGGATTTCTTTTTGCATTTGAAAATTTTGATCTTATTTTTTGGACTGTTTTTGTTTGGTACTTGGTATACGAGTAAGGATCCATGGGAAGAGTTGAAGAAACCCAAGGCCAAGACTTTGCAGCAACTACTGCAAGAGGAAATGGAGAAGGCGTTAGAATTGGTGGATCCGGAACTTCCAGTAGATGGGAATCTTCAGGTGCCTCCGGAAGGAGGGTTGAATGCTTCTGGGTGCAATTTGTTTCTTTCGCGTAGTTCGGTAGGTCAATCTGGTTTTGGTATCTTTACGACAGTGGATTTTCAAGAGACAGATCTAGTCTTTGCAAAGAGTCCCACAATGGTTGTTGGGGGTCTGGAGCTACCACTTCATGCCATGGTTTTGAAACAACATCCACATTTTGGAAATGTCAAGGTTGATGCGAACGGTATTGTAGCAACGCGTCCTATTGAGGCGGGTGATGAACTATTTTTAGATTTGGGCGAGTTTGACAGTCGTTTTGCATCCATTTATCATGGTACCTTGCACCCATCGGATCCAATGCAAAAAGATTATAAAAAGGCAGATGATATCATCAAAAACGTCATAGATGCCATTCCAACAACGACGGTATATGAGCAACCAAAGAAGAAAATGTACAAGCAGAGAGCCAGCCGGTCCAAGAGTGCAAAATTGATTCCGGCTTTTGATGCTGGACGTATGCTGGGAATCATCAAGGAATCTATAGAAGAATACAATCCCAATTTGGCATATATCATACCAGATAGTACAACCAAAGCGAGGAGTATTTTAGAAGCCGACGGTACTGCTAATTTTATTTCGAATCACAGAAGTTTGGATTGGATCACGGGACATGGTATTTGTATCGGTGGTCTTACAGACGGTGCATTTGCAATGCGTAGTGTAGCAGTGGGAGATGTCATTGAAACTTCACCATTGTATGTTGTGAGTCGTGAAAATGTTCCAGCAAATGGAAATTGTTTCAAATTATCCAAGCCAGAAGGAGTCTTTTTCTGTCCATTGTCTTTCACATCCAATGTGAAAAAGGGAAGTGACTGCCAATGTGGTCCTGATGAATGTTCAAGTTCAACTGCAAATGCCAAGTTTGAATTGTCAAAGTACAACGTTGCCAACAAGTTGCTTGGGGATGTGTCCAGGGAAGAATTGTTAAAGGTATGTTGTCTTATTTTTCGAGAGAAAAATTGCTTTTAGCAATATACATAATCATCATCATTATCTCACTTATTCAATTGCAATGTATTGCACAATGGTTCTTTAGAGTCCAATGACAGATTTCACAATAGATTTGATTGCCATTCGTGACATTGCACGTGATGAAGAAGTTTATGCAGATATTTCAACATTGAACAACTTGTGAATTCATATATAATCTAAAATTTAAATAGTTTCATTTCATGGAACGGATACGGGAGAAGTATTAAATAGTTTTGTAGCGAATTCTTAAGTAGCCCTGGGATTATCTTACATAATGCATTGCACCGTGAATAGAAAAAGCGTTTTGATGGCGTTGCTAACCGATAATATCATTTTTGATTTTTTCCAGCTCTTGTATCAATTGTTGTGCATTCCAACGATCTCTTGGATTGAACTCGTAAGCTTTCATGACAACCCGACTCAATGCAGCATCTACTGTTCCAGGACGCAGATGTTTCTCATCAATTTCAGGTTTGATACCCTTGATGATTCTTTTTTGAATGTCTAAAGTCATGAGCTCGTCTCCCCATGGTTGTTTACCTGTCACAATACCGTACAATATGTTGGCTGCACTAAATACATCGGCTTTCGTATCAATCTTTTGCAATTCGTATTCCTCTGGGGATCGGAATGCACCAGGTGCTGACGGTATCTTCATTTTACACAACTCGCCCGTCTTATCGTGGACTGGCAGCAATCTACAACGATTAAAGTCATTCACCTTGACACCAAGTACTGGATCCAATAACATTTGTTTCGCCTGCAAATCTGCATGAATTATCCCACGTTCATGCAGCGCATTCAATCCTCTCATCACATCCAGAGCCAGTTCCACTTTTCCCAACCCATCCTCCCTACGAAAGTCATATCGTTCCGCATAAGGAGCAATCTCATGCCATCCCTCAAACAAAAAATCATCCAACGTTATTCCAGCATACTCCGTCAGTACTGTATTCCCACAAAATCCATACACATCCACAATTCGATCACTTCCCTTCAAAACATCCATTACAAGTGCATCCCTCCTATGCCGATCAAAATTCCTAGGATTGACAGGATGCTCACTCTTCATCACTTTCAATACGGCATCCTCTGCTCTCAACCTCGGTTGAACCCTCCACACCTGCCTCCATAGACCACTTCCCAAATACCCCATCCTCATCGATTGCACCTTATCCTCCCTATTCCAGGGATCAAACGACTTATCTCCATCTCCCAAATTTGCTGGTATCTTCATTCCCCGTCTTTGCATATTCAAAACCTCTCTCAAATCCAAAGAATGTACGTCATTGCAAGTTGGATGATTCCCACTCTGCCAGGGAAGAGGGGAACATCCTTTGGGCAATCGATCTTCTTTGGCATACGCTTCTTCCGACGATGTCCTTTTCCGTCTCTTGAAGAGTGCCCCAGCAGCACTTCCAAGGGATTCCAAGGCTGATTTTTCTCTTTGTTTTTTTATTTGTAATAGTTTTTGTTGCAAGTCTGCATTTCGATCCATGGGTTCTCGATGGACATTGTAGTGGTGGTGGTAGTAGTAGTAGGAGGAAGACCGTGATATATGATATTGAACAAGAAGCCAAAAGAAGAGGGATGAAATGAGTAAGAGAGAGGATCTCTTACTACAAGAAGAAATCATGATTTGAAAGGATTTCATGTAGAGTGATTGGATACTGGGGATTGTTTCTAATGACGAGCTAGTTTTTATCCTTTTCCGGTTGGATTTTTTCATATCAGAAGAATATATACTGTCACGATCGTTACAATGATGGCGGCTGTTGCTTGTGTTTTGCTGTGCATTCAGATTTGTGAGTTGTTTTCTATTTCGTATTGTAAATAAAGGAAGTCCCAAGGATGGTCTTTTTCGATTGAATAACCGTGGTTGTTTGAAATCTCGATCATCTATCGATGCATCAATGCTGTCATGACATGTAGTTTCATCGTTGCTACTGCTACTACTGCTGTTGGATGCCGAAGAGGAGAAATATGACGACGACGACGACGAAGAAGAATCTTCTCCGTCTTCTTCGTATGCATCGTCATCTTCTTCGTTGTCTTGCGGGTAGGATGAATTTGCATAAGACAAATCATCATTCTGTTGTTGATCATCACGAAAGTGTTCATTATCCTCAATGCTGCTGTCCTCCTCCTCCTCCTGATGACGATGATTACCACTGTGATGAGAAATACTATCTGCCCACGTTACATGTGGTAAAGTTTTATTGCTTCTTTTTGTTCGTCTTGGACGGGGAATCATTTTTCTACAGATTCTTTACACTCTTAATTACATGCATGAATTGAATGATGGATGTAATCCAATGAGAAAGGAATTTGGAATGGATGGATGGATGGATGGACTATGACCGCATGCATATATTTTTTTATGTTCTTCGTCACATGAGAGTTTCGTTGGAACGTGGAACTTGTGGCTCGTGGTCTCGCCTGTCCCAAACACCTTTTGTGTAGTATTTCGTGGGAATTGCTACATGGCCCCTCCCCTCCCTCTCTTTTTGGACTTCGTCCCAAAAGCCTCAGGCGCGCCACCCTCTATCTATATGAAGCCCCAGAATGCAGCTTTCCCACAAAAATCGCTCAAAAAATAGGGATTTTCCTGAACTTTTCTTCACTGCTCAATGGTCTCCTGGAGTTTATTCAAGCTAGTTGTATTTTAATATCTTGACTATATTTCCAATGATTTAGTCGTTTTGGAATAGACAAGACTGCTCCCCTTCAAATGTTATTAAAGCAGCAATTACTACAAGAAAACTTATGTCACACTAATTTAGCTCTTCATATCTCCCTGTGATCGGGCTGTTCCGCACTACTGTGCTTCCAACTGCCACATTTTCACTTACAGTGGCACCGTACATTGCATCAGTACCCCAACTGCCACTTTCTCTTCATCACCCCACACCCCACTCCATCAGATCTTCTTATTTTTTAGTCATCCATTCTATTCACGCTATCACCCATGAACACATACAGCAACAACTGCTCCTCAACTCCGCCTAATAGTCAGGAGGTACATGCCCTTAAAGGTTTACTTCTATTGCAAAATGAAGCCTACAGCGCCCATTCCTTCAATTGCACAAGAAGAGTCTCATCAACATCCCACCAGCAAACTGAGTCAGCCATCTCTCGTAACTCCTGGAAAGCATGCTCTTCCATCCGAACCTTTCTTTGCCAACGAATGTACTTTCGGTGCCCAATCTTACTGTGACAAATCCCCTACTTTTATTGTGCAGACACGTCGTCCCTGTGAGGCAACTCCCCTCATCAGAAACACAAAAATAAAAGCTTCTGGCCCAGTGGTCTTAACCACTGCACAGAAACAACGCATTGCAAGCAACAAGGCTATTGCTCTCGAACGACGTAGACTCTTTGGATACCATAAGACCATGACCCCTCCTTCTTCCCCCAAGAAATCCTCAATGCCAAGGCCGGATCAGCCAATATCCCGCCACGCATTACAATCCACCGTCACCTCACCTAAATGATGGCAAGAATTGTTGCCTAAAGGAGTCTTCTTACCCATCCAGATTAGCCCTGGGAGTAGGAGCGAAGGTTATGCTCCTGAAGAATTTTATTGTTGAAGAGTGGCATATTCTCAATGGTTCCATGGGCACTATAGTTGATATTATCTATGATCATAAAGATGGACCTATGGCGCCAGGTAACCCTTTGCCACTATTCGTTGTTGTTGACTTCCCCGATAGTAATGTACCAGATGATCGTAAATGTTTCCCCAATGCACCTCATTCATTTGTTGCCATTCCTGTTGTTTGTGAACGGTGTAAAAATAACTGCTGCTCAATAGAAACGATACCTCTCAGGGTTTGCATTGCAATAACAATCTACAAAAGTCAGGGGATTACTGTAGTTGATGGTGAAATGTTCCAAAAGATTGTTGTACATTTGCCCATGAACAGCAAGAGGGTTGTTCCGGGCCTGGAACTTGTAGCCTTTTCTCGTGCCAAGGGATTAGAATGTTTAGCTGTAGGAAATGCAGCCAATGATCTAGTGACAGATCGTTTATTAAACATTGGTAAATCAAAGGGTAACCAAGGGTACAAAGACTTCATGGCTATGTTAGCCAACAAAGAATAAGAAACTTTTGACAAGTTCGGTGATATGATAAAAAAATTAGATGATTCAGATGATGGCAATGACATGAAGCAACATTTGAGGGTGGTTGTGACTTCCTCTTGCGTTGGTACCACTCCATGACAGATTCAAATGTACCTTAGCTTTACTTTTACATATTATATATAACTAAACTTCCTAGTATCTTTGTTACACTTAGACTACGAAACATATATATTGAACATAACTATTTATAATATCTATCTTTATTTCTTTAGGCGGCGCCTACAAAGATTGTGGAGGGCGAAGTCCAATCTTTGCAGAAGCAACCGACTTATTTTATTTGTGTTTCTCTCATTTCCCACTACTTTATATATTTTTCTAGAAGACAGAGAAGATACAATACAACCAACAATATATATAAATTAATCGTGTAGAGAAAAGAGAAATCACCACTGTATTCAACAGTATAGCATACTAAATCTATGGCAGGAAGAAGCAGCTATCTATATTGGCAAGTCCCCTTGAAGTTGCTCCTTGTGTGACTTTTTCAGATCCAGCCTCTCTCTCCACGTCTTTAACTTTCTTTCCAATTTCATCATTTCCAAACGTTCTTCTGTAGTAGTAGTAGCAGTAGTAGTATTGGCACAATCAGCATTTCCCCTCCTTTTCAAGAACTGATCCATGCATACCTCCAAATCAGAAATCTCATCTTCTAACTCCATGATCTCTTGTAATAATCTATCAAGGATTGTATAGGCATTGTCCCTTTTGTAACATTGGATGGCATCCAATACAATCTCATGGTTGAATGGAATCATGCTGTTGCTGGACCCATCCAAGAAGTTCTGTCGTCCTCCCGAAGGAACGACAACATTGTGATGGTTGTTGTTGTTGTTGTTGTTCTTTGTATTGTACACCACGTGGTTGTGTCTTGTTTTGGCTCTTTTACAAGATTGCATCATGGCCCCTTTTTTTCCTTTTCCTTCTTCTTCTTCTTTCGACACAATGGCACGTTGAGCAATGGCATTTGTCAATTCCAATCGATTCCGTTTTGTTTTCATTTTGATATCATTGGCCGATACAAATTTCCTCAATGACCGTACACCTATTTGATCCACGGGTATCCCCCGAATCATGAGACGTTTCGCAACGGCAATATTCGTAGCATTCTGCCGAGTCGTAGTAGTAGTATCATCATCATCATCATCATCGTCATCCTCCTTGCAACACAAAAACCCAATATCCTGCAGAGAACAATTGGAAATAAATTCCTCCTTTTCCTTGAATGACAAATTATTCCACATGTGCAGGGCGGTGGTGGTGGTAGTGGTACTCAATGCTGCATTGGATGATATGGCATTCCTCTTATTATTGTATGGATGGTACATGGGGTCCTCATCCTGCTGCTGCTGCTCTCTGTCTCCTTTCTCATTTCTGTGGTTGTAAGGACGACGACTGGATGCAGCAGCAATAGTAGTAGCAGCAGCAACCACAGCAGCAGTAGTTGTAGTGCTGGAGGTATAATCGGATGATGATAACATGAGAGGAACTTCATCATCATCATCTTGTTGTTGTTGCTGTTGTTGTTCTGCTGTTGCTGTTGCTTTTGCTGTTGCCATTGTTGTTGTATTCTTCATAAAAGTGATGGCTGACTGACTATTCATTCGTTCCATGCAAACAAAGCAAAGAGTAAATAAATTAGATGGAGAGATTGATTGAAAGGAGAGAGAGAGAAGATGCCACAATAAAATAAAAACGGATGAGAGGTATGTAGGTAGGTAGGTAGTCTACGTAGTCTGCAGTAGTACTGTAGTACTGTATTGTCTGCTGCTGGTGGTCAATCGATCGGATGGAGGTACAGTACGTACGGGTATTTTATTGTCTACGGAATCTAATCTATCTTCTACGTGATGATATGTACTAGGGTACTACGTTGTACTTGCAATACCAAGCCAGACACGCAGAGTACCGTAGCACTACATTATTATACGGACGTACAACAGTACAGTATAGTTAGTACCACTGCACGGTGTACTCTCTGTAGTACATGTACTGTATCGTACAATAATAGCCGCCTACCCGGAATGCAGCAGAGCAGCGTAGCAGAAAAACTGTAAAAAGTAAAAACAAATCAAGACATTCATTCATACAGTACCACCCGGTACCGTACACGTTCACAGTTCCTTCAAACCTTCATCGTGCCTTCATTTTATAAACTTACACTTGCTTGCTTACTTAGATGCCATGAATCATAATTTACATGCACATCCAAATGATGCTCAACATCCCAATCGACACCTACCACCGCATCATCATGCCGGAGGAGGTGAAGACAGAAGAGACAGAAGTCATCGGGATGCGCAGCAGCAACAACGGGAGGGTCTTGGAAATCGTGAAATGTTACAGCATCTGCAACCGCATCCGCAACATGAGGATAATCCCAATGACAATGGCAATGACAACGGCAATGACGACAATCGAGACCAGGATAATCTAGGCCTTTTACCACAGAGACAGAATGAGGACATACAGGTAGATGATGCAGATGGAATCGATGGAGACCAGGATGTGAATCAAGTTCATGAGAATGTCGAGATGGACAATGAAGAAGATGACGAGGACGACGACGATGATGATGACGACGACGACGAGGAGGAGGAGGATGAAGACGATGATGAAGAAGAGGAATTTGCAAATAACGGTGCTATCGAGGGCGGTGTTGTCACGGGAGAAGAAGGAAATAATCAACTTGCGACGAGTTGCAACATGGTGAGTTTGACAAGAGCTGTCCAACGTCTGTGTGTCTGTGTGTCTGTCTGTCTGCCTGTCTAAAACCGTTTGTCCGTCCATTGGATCCAAATATTCCTTTTTTTGAAAGAAGCTTACCCATAAACTCTTGACATTTTTATACACAGTATGTCTACATTGAATGTGCTGAGAAATTACCATCCTCCCTCGTTCCCATCCCCCACCATCCCGTCTATTCACCTGGTATAAGAGTCGTCATTGGAATGGAAAAGACGACTCGTCTCTCTGCCGTCTTTGCAAGATACTGCCAGGTGGCCAATTCTTATCCCATTCCATCATCCACATCCAACGATTCCATTGCAATGCCCAAGGTACAAGTCGACCCGGCCGATTTGGAATTCAGCCACTGTTCCATACTTGTCCCACGAGAAACTGCGGAAACGTCTGCACTTATGAAAAATGATGTGATTTATGTCAAGAAATCCAGAATGAAGGAACGTAGAGCATTGGCAGAGTGGAAGAAGGCTCAGAATGATTCGGATCGGGAATATTTTGTTCAAATGAGGAATTTGATGCCGGATAAGATGCCATTGCAGTTGAAGTGTAATGTGGTGTTTCATTGTAGGGGGAGGATGAAGGATGAGAATGGGTATGAGCAGAGGGTTTTGACTACCTATGTCAAGGGTCATGAACAGATTTTGAGTAAGAGGTGTGAATGGTTGAAGTTGAAGATTGAGGCTGCCAAGAAAGAGTATGAGAGTGGCAATGGCAGTGGTAGTGGTAGTGGAAGGGGGAGAAGGAGAAGAAATGATGGATGGAGAGGAGAAGATTTCCTAGCTGTGGAAGAAGATAGAATGTTTGATGCACAACAAGAGGGAGTGATGATGCGTGATGGTGGTAGAATGGGGAATGGCAATGATGGGAGAAATAATGGGAATGCAGTACCAGTAGATGATGATGATTATTTGGATGATGGTGGCAATCCATCGGGGATGAGACTGCCAGAGGACGTGGAACTGGAAGAACATCTTCCAGAACGACAAGGACGGGATAATCATATGGAAAGGCATGCGAATGCAGTGGAAGACGATGAAGAGGATGATGATGACCATGGTGGAAATGGCGGTGGATTCAATCGTCGCATGAATGTGGGGATACACAACATTCATGATTTAAGTGCTGATGAATCTGGTGGTGCAGTGTCTCGAGATGATGGTGATATCATGGAACGCAACAGTATGGAACACGAGGATGCATTCTTGGATCGAGGACATGATCACGAAGAATCATCAAGTCCTGTCATACCCTATGTTGGGGGGAACTTTCCAGATACTCTCCGTGTGGTCCTTTCTCATCCTCCCGAGGCTGTCAAATTGCTCCTTGAATATTGCTATACCAATCGTGTAATTGCACTTGGACAGTTAGCATTTGAAAAATCTTATAAGCCGATTGATAAACGAGCAGTGGATCCACTCCTTGTCGATTATTGTGGGCCAGTCAGTCCCTTTCCCAATCCACGAGGCGTCCGTTCTCCGTGGCCGGAGGATACTCTCAAAAAACCCACTGTAAGCCTTCCCGTCGCATTGGCAGGCATACAGTTGGCGGAGGAGGCCAAGATGCCTCGATTGTCTCTCATGTGCGAAATTGCTGCTTCTCAATTGGTGACAGATTCGACGGCACTCGAGGCATTGGTTTTGTGCGAACAGCAATATAAATTGACTGGCAATCGTCTGCCCCATCTTCGCAAAGCTGTGATGCTCCAACACGTGCTTGGTTGTGGTCCCAAGGGTGTCGAAAAACTTTCAAATATGGCTAGTTTTAATAAAACCCTGAGGGAGAAATACGAGGACGCCGTGCCCAGTCTCATGATGGGAATACTGGAAACAGTGAAGAGTTTCAAGGGTGATAAAGAAGATCCTAATGACTACGATGAGATTCGTGAGGGGAGGAAGAGGAGTACTGATTTACGATTTCAACTGTAAGTTACG
>JAAMXU010000762.1:32183-55474 GCA_019693545.1 Chaetoceros muelleri | reverse complement strand
AAGAAAAGAGCTGATGTGAGGCGATAGGGACTTTGAGAGAGGAAAGCGAATTGTGATTGATTTTGTATTGAACATCAATTGCATTTTCTAAGGTTTCTTTTTGAATCTCCGTTTCATTTTCTTTCTTACTGATTCTTTTTTCAATTGATTTATTCAATAAAATGAAACTAGTTGCTGGAATTGCCACATCGCTACTTGCTTTCTCGATTTGTGAGGCTTTCTCTCCTTTATACAACAACGGCGTTCGCCCTGCGATAAGCCAAAGGACGACGTATTCAATACTCAAGGCCGAAACGCTTGAGGGGTGGAAGATTGACGGAAAGATCAAACCAGTGAACAATTTTATCTTGATCAAAAAGGCTGAGGATCAAAAACAAACAGAAACTGGAATTTTGCTTTCGAAAACGGTAAGTGCGCAAGGTCCTGCCTGCAAAGATTAAGGCTGTTTAGAAACTTGCTGTGTTCTTTTCCTTCCTGTCTGCCGTAGTAAGCGATGAATTTGAGGATGCTCCATGATTCTTATTCTTCTCACATTTGCATTGACTCGCCATAAAAACATAAATATTGATCATCAAAACGAAGGCCAAAATTGTAAAGACCGAGGGTACTGTGGTTGAGATCGGCCCTGGCAAACTTCATCCGGATTCTGGAAAGCCATTCCCCATGCCNGTGGAAGCAGGTGACAGTGTCATCTATGGAAAGTATGATGGAACAGAACTGAAAATTGATGGATCGACACACTGTCTGATTCGTGATGATGATATTTTTGTGAAATTCAAGGGAGGTCCGTTGACAGAAGAAAATGTGGAAGTAGTGAATGAATGTGTATTGGTATTTGTGGAGACTAGAGAGACTGAAACGAGTGGTGGGCTATTATTGGCAACTGGTAGTGACGATCAGAAGCGTCCCTCTACAGGTGTTGTAGTAAAGGTTGGACCTGGTAAAATGGCATCGAATGGTGAACTTATACCGATGAATGTGAAAGTTGGTGATAACGTGAAATTTATGGACTTTGCTGGAAACGAGATCAAAATAGGTGAAAAGGAATACTCGGTTGTGAAAATGCCGGAGATTTTGGCCAAGTTTTAGAGATGGAAGCCATAAAGGTGCTGGAGTTGCTTGATGTTGGGATGTGGAGTAATACTTACACGATATAACACAAGAATGCCTAACAGAATTATAGTTAAAGGGTTTAGTGACAATATTTGCACCACATCATGTATCCATCATCTCATAGTCGATCTCTTCTTCCTTGCTCTAGTAGCGTGAATGATGGACATATATTCCTCTTTCTTGATCTTGCAATGACAACTACCCCTTAGTTACTACATGGACAACAGTGACAAAATCAATGAAACGATAGCCAATGCATAGGGAACAATGCTGGCAATCGCCACGGCAAATCCAGCACTGCTCTCGGGGTCATTGGGGCCAGTGCCGTCAACGGTATCATTGGTAGTGCCAGTGTACAAACTGGTGTAAGTTTGGACGTTTTCATCTGTATCGTACCAATAATTCTTGCATGTCTTCTTCATGATACTTCCAACAACACCTGTAGTAGAATTGGAACATGCAGCTACTGCCTCACCAAGGTCGTTAGTACTGTTTAGAGTTCCTGGATCAAGGCAGTACAAGGATTTCCCCATATCCATATTCTCTTGGAAGGAATATCCATCATCTGGGATTTCCTGGCAAATCATCCAACAGTAAAAACTGTCAAGGTTATTGCAATCATCAGGGCCGCCTAATGAAGTAGTAAGTAAAAATGGTAGAGTGGTAGAATCAACAGGAGGGTGACAACAAAGATATTTGATTGCAAAATGTTAGCATGCAATAGACCACACAGTATTGTTGTAAGCAGTTATTAACATTGCAGTGATGGGGGCCAGAGAGTGTCAAAATATAAAATATTCTTACCAACATGTGCTACAAGATTGCGTTCTTGACTGGTAGCATCAAGCATTAAAGAGGCATCAACGTAATCAGCATCTTGCACTAGGAGGTGTGCCTTGGAGGTCTTTCTCAGCTGAGAAAAGGTAGTACCACTTGATTTGAGGACGATTGCATCTGGGGGGACCAAGTGCATCATTCCGTACCAAGCCCTACTTTCACCACTCCTCATTTTCACAGTATGCCTTGTTGCGCGAAGCTTCAACGACTCTGGAGTATTGAGCCACTTCTCAGCTCCTTCTCCTAGCATGATTGCAACAATGACCTCTCCGTCTTGTTCCTGGGGAAACACTGCCCTTACCTCAGTAAAAGAACTTTTTGAATGGTTACTAGGACCATGAAACATCTTGATACGGAATGAATCATCTTGTTCTACACTCCTTATGCTGGTGTCTTGGTTACATGACTGTGCAGGAAGAAAAGCAAGGAATAAACCAGCATCGGTGTGCCAATCAAGTGCATGGTCAACTACTGCATCACTAGAGGATGCATCCAAGACATGGCCTTGATCATCTCGTTCTTCTTGCTCCTTTTTGGAGTAAACATGAAAGTGTTCCAGATGGAGAGAATCCTCTACAATTGATGATACAGAGTAGTAGGCATGATGTCCAGAAGATGGGGTTTTTGTTGATAGCAGGATGGCAGCAGAGGAAGAATGCTGTGCAGAAGTACTAGTTGCGCCAGAGGACGATGATCCATTCCGGATAAGTCGATCCAGTGCAGGAATAAAGGCGCCAGAAGCAGAATGTGATACATACTCTCTGGCTCTCTCAAGGGAAGATAGTGCATCAGGACCACAAATATCACTGATGTCCTCTTTTGGCAACGGTAAAGGATGACGAGATCCTTTGGTAGCAGTGGCGATCGTAGAGCGTGTAGTAACACCGTCAGAAAGGAGAATCTGTTCTCCGCCTTGAATCTGGGGTCCAATCTTATCACTGCACTGGCAGAGCTCCGTAAAGAAAGAGGAAGAAATAGTACTACTACTAGCACTATTGGCATCAGGGGCATTAGTGATAGCGGCAGGAACGCGTATGGCAAGCAAACCAGTTTTCGTGAGCACATCGAGAAGATCTCTGTCTCTAGTGCCCAGCTGGAGTTCACTCAAACTGAAGGCAGGGACGATCATATCTTCAAGGAGATGAGCAGAAGTGTGGAGACTCTTGGGCAAATCACGTCTCATAGTATCACCAGCAGCAGAAGCATCAGGAGCGCCAACGGCGCCCGCAAGAAGAACACCACCAGTGCTAGCAGCAGCACCACCAGCAGCAGGAGGACGAGGAGCACCACTTGTTGCTTCAATACCAAGAATGCCTTGGACTCCAAGAGAGGCCAGGAGGAGCAATGTCAAAGGGGATGGCTGCTTGTTAAATGTACGCATATTCGTTTTTTGTGGCAGAAACAAGTAAGGGATAATGTCGAATGGTAGGTATGTATGTAGTGGTTGTATTGCTTTGACAGCTTGGTGCTTGCTTCTGATATTAAAATTGGATACCCCAAGCGATATTTTTCTCCATGCAGGATTTAATAGCCTATCATTTGATTCGCGTTTAGATAATAGCAAATTAGCTTCAAATTGTTCGTGATTGGTGATTTTTCATTCAAAAAACTGTGTGACGCACATTTTTCAGTCTGTCAACCAGTAACTCAGCCCAGTGAATGACTACGTGTTCCCTGCTGGGCACGGCAGACAGATGCCCACATTAACACTACGAGTACACGTACCTTACTGTATGTATATGGTACCAGTACCTAGCTAGTACTTGCATTGAAGCACAACCACAAGAGATCACAGTTAGACGGACATTCGCATCTGGTATTGTACTCTGCAGTAGTACAGTAGGGTACGTTCTACGTTCTTCTACAGTACTTTACATACCCCCTGGATGATGATCGGCTGTGGTTAGGTAATAATACGTAGTACTTGCACAGCTTCGTACAAACACATACTACCATACCCCGTCAGTTAGTAAGTTAGTGGAACACGGTACAGTAATAAAGATTTACACTATTGTTTTCCAAAGTGGTGTAGTTGTTGATACATCAGTAACTAACTGCATCCTGTCCATGTAATAGTCGATAGATCGTGATAAAATAGTTCTACTAAATAGATGTATGCATATACCTAACTGAAGACAATATTCATAAATGAGAAATCAATCATTTTTTATTTTATTTGCTCTAACGGCTTTTGCCAATGGGCAGACACAGCCGAAGGATACCTACATGGGAAAAAGAGTCAGTAAGACTCTCAAGTTCCATTCTCCTTTGCAATCCCTTACTATATTTCCGAAAGATATCCCCTCGTCGACACCTCGTGACCGATTCATTCCCAAATTTAAGGCTGGTCTCGAGGCTGAGAAAAGGGCTAGAGAGCAAATCGTCAAACAGCGAGAACTTGAGGATGATCCTGAATATGTTGGGAAGGGGTGGGAGAGGAGAAGCGAGGAGGCCGAAAAGCTTAAAAGTGCGAAGGAAGATTTATTTGTAGAAAAGGCCTACGATAATGCAGTTGCTAAGTTTGATGTAAACAGCCAGCCGAAAACTCAACAAAAGATGTCAAAGTATCAGTTTGTTGGAGTTGTTCAACCGCCTTCTTCGAGTGAAAAGGTCAAGTGGTATGCTAGGAAGAGACCTGCCGATTCGAAATGGAATATAAGGCTTATTCATGTCAACAGGGATGCTGTTATACGAGATTTATTTGTGAATGGAAAAGTTGATGTTTTTGGAAAATATGTCAACACCGGAAAGCCCAGAGATCCTGTGAAAGATGGGGAGGATGCAAGTGTCCTTAGAAGGCCCCTGATTGAAGCTGAATATTCGATCAAGAAGAGATCTTTGTTGTGAGTTTGTAATGTTTGCACATTGGTAGTATATGTCTATGTAGCAAATAAATCTCACATTTGTATTTGTCCAAATTGCTGACAGGAATCTTTGGAACTTCAGTCCAAAGCATTTTTTCACTGATTCTTCTGGGGCGTTTTGGAGAGAACGGCGTCTCCCACAGGGACTCTATACGGATGGCAACCTTGTTTATGAGCAGAAATACAGATATTCTGACGGAAAGAATGGAATGAAACCTATCTCTAGATTGGATGCTCTGCTCAAGTCAAAGGCTATCAAGAATGACATTAAGGCTGATTTATTGAAAAGATTGGAGAAAGATGCCCCAGATGTTGTCATCGAAGATTAATTAATGACTAAACGTATACATTCCTTAATTAAACTACGCCTTCCTCCTTCTCTAGAGCCAACGTGATATAATGCAGAAGCTGACGAATTGCATCGTTCGTTGCTTTGTCTTCAAACTGAATTAATAGATTTTTTAACAACTTTTCAAAAGACTGCGTTACTTCGAGTGTATTCCACAATTTTCCCGATTCTTCAAAAATTAGAGTACTTGCACCAGAGATACAGCACCCTTGAATTGATTGAAAAAGTAAACAAAGAGATTTCAGGCTTTCTAGTCTTTGAATGCGTCCAGCAAATTGACCTATTGATGTTTGAGACGAAAGCGACCGAAGAATCGCCACATATTGTGAAAGCACTCTCCGAGGCAAAGATCCTTGTATCAAGCATCCAAGAGCCTTTGTATTCACAAGGCAAAAAAGTTCTGATACAGTGCCTCCCTCGAAAACAGTTGTTCCAGTATTCATATCGTTGTTGATTCTTGGAAGGAGAAGTCTAACATATGTGCATGGATCGACGTACCGCCCAACTGACTTTAAGATATCCTCCAGAACCTGTAGGAGACATAAAGACTCTTTGTCATCTTCATTCATGCATGATTGCAGAGCTTTGATAATTCCAAACAGAGTGTTGTTGATATCCATAGTAAGATGCTCTTCGCAGTAAATAACGAGAATGTGTAACAACTTTGCCGATTGCAGTCTAGTTTTTGGCATCCAGTTCCTCAATTCAGATAAAAGAGCATTGAAGAAACGTTTGGTATTGTTTCTTACGAAAATGCGCGATCCAATTCTTGGTCTCTGTTCAAAAGGTTGTGGTAGGGCGTCCATATGGTTACACCTTTCATCTCCATCTACTCCATACTGCCGTCGGTCGATTATCTCATCGGGGTTTTCGGCTTCGTACTGCTGCCCGCAGTTTTCAACTGCAGCCATAGCCTGACGCTGAATACGAGGATCCCTGTCGTTATAGAATGTGAGGAGATAAGGAAGCAATCGCTGCTGGTGATTGTATCTATCTGGAAGGCAACATATGAGGAATGACACCATGTCGCAGCAGCGAATTCTCACGTTCGTGTTTCTATCAATAACGAGCTCTGCTAGGATGTTGACATTGATGCCACATTCATGCTTATAGAATGCTGAGATTGGAAGTATATTTTCTTCTCGAAATCCAATCAGTTCATTAATGACTTCCGATCCAGCACCTTTGACTTTTTCTCTATCTGGAACACAGATACTTGCCTCCAGTAGACTGATGGATTCCAACCGGACTCGTGAATTACGATGTCTCAGCAAAGGTAAGCTCGCCCTTCCTATAGCAGTGGCATAATATTTCGCACCAACCTCCCATTGAGGCAGGCGCAATATTTGAACCAGCAATTTGGCAGCTGCTATCTTAATGTTGGGAAAGGGATCACTTAGATGGGATTGCAATGCTAAAATGATATCTGAAAAGTAAACGTCCAGCAGAGACAAACTGCCATGATGAACAAAAGACCTGATAAGAGATGATATAAGTTCACACTGGTCCAAGCGTATTTCCTCTGAAGTTTCTACTGAAATGAAAGACCGAGTCCCATCTATGATCCGCTCTCGGTCTTGCCTATTCGCTGCTCCACCTCTTTTGTAAAATTCGTGACAATCAGAATCGTGGACGAACACCTTCTCTTCGGCATCATATTGAATTACGGGGTAACGAGAAAATACTGCTGGCATGAGGAATGCAATGTGTTTGCCCATGTCAAGCCCCGAAAGAGACAGGTGCTGAACACATTTTATAGCCATTGATCGACAACGTTCGGATGGATCGTTGAATAATGAGAAAAGGGCGCATCCGCACGTATTCAAAAGGAACTGCAATTTACTTCTTGCAACATGGCCAAAACTGTTCCCATTAGTGCAGTCGCCAGATTCCGAACTTTTCGCAGGGAATTGCTGGATCAAGGGAACGAATGTTTGTTCCCATTGTCTCCACTCACTGACATGTTCTCCTTTGGCCAAATCTGAAATTTGTGCACCATACTTTTTATAAGTTAATGCGATGGAATCGATATTGTAAGGAGGAGGAAAGTTCAATGGTGGGATGTCATTCTCATACAGTTCAAGCCTCAACAAATTGATATCCTTTTCAAGCCCACACAATGCAGCAACTCGATCAGCCTTATTTTGACTCCTTAGTAAGCTCTTTAATCTGTTAATGTTACGCATAGTTTCACATTCATCATTTGCATCAGATGTCCCACAACACTCATCCTCTTCCGAGTCGTCGTCAGAGTCTACTCCACTAAAGGCTGAATTTGGGATGTATTCCCAACAACTAGATCGAAAAAACATTTCCTGTCTTTCATCCGTGGCATTGTCTACTCTACATTGCATGTCTGAAGGCGCGGCAACAATCGTCGTGTTATCAGTCAGAAAAAATGTAATCCACAATGGTTTGCTGAGATGGCTCCATCATGATCTACTTTGAAATCATATTTAAAATTTGAAATTTCAAAAAAATGTTTTCCATGCCAACGAAATCATACTGTACATGTACACAAAGAATTTCTTGCGTACGTAGAGGTCGATCAATCACTATCATGAGATGTATCATCTTCCGAATCACTGTACAAAACAGCAGTGTTTCGTCGAATCCCTCGACGATGAGATACACTCGTAAAATTCTGTGGAGCGTCATTGCTATGATTTCCACCATTGTCACTGTCATCATCATCATCATCATCATCGTCACTCGCCAAAAATGCCTCCAATGCCATTTTTGGATCAACCGATGGTGACGATCTCTTGCCCCGACCTTTGTGAGCATCATTGGACGATCGAACTTTACCCAAATGCCTTTGAGATGAAACGTGCGATCTACCTGTTGTAGGCACAACCTTATTGTGGCTTTCCAATGTCGTTTCGTCATGATTTCTACGGTGCGACCGTCGAGTATTGATAGACTGTTGCTTTGAACCATTATTCTGTGGTAACTGTTCTGCGAATCGTCCTGGCTTTGTACCAGATTTGAACATGACTTTTCGTCTCGAAGATCTCTGTTTTTTCAATTCTTCCTCTTTCGAACGACCACCATCGTCATGATTATCATCCATGACCACTTTCTCTTGATCCAATGCAGTGGTGACAGCTTCCTTCTTTTGAGGTGTACAATCATTTATTTGAGTTTGTTGGTTTTTACAATCATTGATCCGCTTGTCTTGAATATCTTGAAACGATGTAAACTTGTCACTTGTAAAAGAACTTTCCCACACATTCAAATCATTCCTCACTTGCTTCATTTGCAATAAGAGGTCTCTTTCAATCGTTCGTAGATACGATATTGTCATGAAATAATTCAAAGCCTCAAGTCCATATCCATTGATCATACACGAATCAAAACAAAGCACAGGAAAATATTCATGGAACTGTTCTTTCATCAACATTTGTGCCTCTTCAAGGTCAAGCAGAGCAGGAGTGGATTCCGATTGCTTCTCATTTTCTTCCGTTACTCTCTTACCGCTGTCATCTTTTCCAGCGTGATTGGATGATACCCATGCATCGTAGTGATTCAATAACAAACACAAACTTGGCAGCTCACATTCAGATTCTTTCTGTTTCAATTCTTTCATCCCATTCAAATATTCAATGACAAAATCCAATGTTTCCTTTCGCGTTCGATCCACCAGAAATATAATAAAATCAACTTGACCTGTTTCCACCGTTGATGTATAACTATCTTGGTGGCGTTCTACGATATGAAGTTGGATTGCACTGGTACTATATAGGGTATGGTTGGTACTACGGTCATGATTACATACAGAAGGACTCGCTTCCATTTTCCATGGTATCAATGCCATCATTCGTTGCTTGTATCGCTTTGGAGGAGCATGTACAATATCCTCCTCTCCACGCAATCTATACAACAGAGATGACTTTCCCACTTTGTCATGACCACATACGACCCCCTTCAGAACCTTGACCACATTTTTCCGTTCCGGTGATTCCACAGTGTTGATTCTTTTGAGATGTGAATGCACAATATTTTGAGTCCGAGCAGCACCTTGAGATGTCGGATTGGATCTCATGCTTTGGTTGTCCTCCTCCTCCTTTGAAACTGTTCTTCTTCCATGATCTTGGTTCGCATTGGTATGCTCTTGCAGTGAGGACTCTGTTGTTCCCATTTCAATTTTCACTGTTTGTCTTTGTGAAGCAATGAAGGAAGGAATAGAGAAGGAGGAACAGAGTGGGCACCGACCGGGGAGAGAAGAGAGAACGAGAGAACGAGAGATGTTAATTAAAAACAAAAGTCAAAGGACTGGTCAAAGGTCGGAATTATTGGTGGTATGACTGCGGCATGATATGGTTCACTATTGTAGAGATATCACACTATAGGTTATATTAGATTCGAAAATCCTAAAAGTGATTGTCGGATCCGCTCTCCTCCCCCCTCGGCTGCTCCCCCCATTCGTCCCTCCTGCTCCTGCTCCTCCTCTATCAACATACAGTACACCGTAATTCATTCAATAAATCAATCAACGGAGTTTAAAGAGAGCGTAGCTTGTAGCAAAAGAAAGAAGTCAAAAAAGTTCCAAATAGACGCCAACAACCTACACATTCAAGAAACACACAGATATATACAATGGCACAAAGACTCGCGAGAATCCATGGCACAGAAGAAGACAAAGTAAATTGTCCCTTTTACTTTAAAATTGGCGCTTGTCGTCACGGCGAACGGTGCTCTCGCATCCACCACCGTCCAGCGTTCAGCCAAACGATTCTCATCAAGCACATTTATCGTCACCCTGTTCGGGAAGCGGAATTGCGTGCTCTGGCAAACGGTCAAGATGGAAACATGATTGACTATCAGATTGATGAGAAAAAGGCCTTGGAGGATTTTCTAGAATTTTATGAAAATATGTATGAGGAATTGGGCAAGTTTGGTAGGATTGACTGTTTGTGCGTCTGTGATAATTTAGGAGATCACATGCTTGGTCACGTTTACTGTAAATTTATGGATGAAGAGAATGCCGCAGATGCATTGAACGTAATGAACGGGAGGTATTACGACGGAAAGAAGATGGAAGTGGAATTTAGTCCTGTCACGGACTTTCGCGAGGCGAGATGTAGAGACTTTGATGAAGGTGGCTGTGCAAGGGGAGGATTCTGTAATTTCATGCATATCAAACCTGTTCCATTGTGCTTGATTCGAAGTTTGGAGGAAGATGTGGAATATGAAAGACGAAAGGTCGAGGAAGATATGAGAAGGAGAAGTAGTAGGGATCGTAGTCGTGATCGTGACAGAGAGGAACGAAGAAAGAGGAAAAGGCACTCTCGTCATGGTAGTAGTCGAGATTCCAGAAAAGGCAAGAGTGAGCGGAAACGATCTCGTCGAGATCGGTCTTATTCAAGTTCGAGGAGTCGCAGTCGTAGTGATAGTCGAAGTCGCAGTGATAGTCGTAGCCGAAGCCTCAGTCGAAGCAGTAGGGATAGAGATCGAAGTTCCTCCTCCGTGAGTCGAAGCTCTAGTCCCCGTCATACAGATTGAATCTACTGTAGATGGAGGGAAGAGGGGAGCTGTGGTGGTATCAAGCTAGAGCTATTACAGTGCAATACAGCAAAGTACAAAGTAATACACAAATTGTCATAAATGTATGTATTTCAATGCAACAACGTTTTTTTTGTTTATTTTCATGATACGGCACAAACTCTAGCTAGTATATGGTTTCCGATATTGGTTCCTTGTTCATCTTCTTCTTCTTTGCTTGCCTTTCTTTGGATTTCCTTGCAAGTTCCGCTTGTCGAAAGGTATCCATCTGTTCCAAAATGTCAGGAGGTAAAACACTGCGGAAGCTAGGGAGTTCCGCCACAAATAACAGTGAATGTGCCCAACCTGCATACGTTCCAAACCTATCCCGAAATAGATTGGCTACCTTGTTGTATATAGTAGGAGTGAGACTTTTTGCTTGTCCCAAAACAGATGAATCGTAATCTCTGGAAGCAATGTGCTGCACATGCACATCAACCGGTATTGCTTCGCTCTGATCCAAGGAAAATAATGCCACACAATCTGCTACTTTCCTCCCAATGCCACTGAAATTCAACAATTCCTGTTGAACAGAGGTTGCATCTTTGCCTCTTAGATTCCATAAAAACTCTTCCCCTCCCTTGTCTAGGAGTAAGTCTCGAGTTTCAATGATATATTTCGCCCTATAACCCAGTCCCATATCTCGTAGCTGTAAAAGAGTAGCTTGTTGCATTTGTTCCAGGGAAGGAAAAGAATATATAGTCATGTGGTCATGTACAGCAGGCAAGGGATTCAATGAAAAATCAACATTATTCTCAATCGATTGTCGTATTGGAATATCCAGTAGTTTTTCTCCGTATTCTGTTCGAAACGATGATAGCATTTTAGTGATTCTAGGAATATTGTTATTGCTGGAACAAATAAAGGAAAATAAACATTCTACTGGATTCTGACGGACAATACGGACACCTGGAATGACTGCAGCAATTCTTGCCAGACGTGGATCCTTTTTTGACCATTGCTTATATAGAGGTTCCAGTCGAATGTTCAATTGAAAGTAATCCTTCAAAAATTCAGAAATATCGGATGTTGTTGCTAAGCCCTTGGGAGGCGCGCGTAATACGCGATATAACGTCGTCGTTGGAGTTTCTTTAATGGACAAAACCATGTCTTGCAAAGGACCAACCCATTCGGTCTCATTGTGAGACCCCCAAGCAGATGAAGATGATTCCAAAGATAAATGCAAACCATTGTCATTATGACTTGTTGAGTCGTCCCGTACTACCATCCAATTGAAACATTGTCCAGTCGTCAAAGTTGCTGATGGACGCAATTCACATGGGGGCACTTGAAGATCAATCCATGGATTTTCGGGAGAAATTTTTGCCACATCACTCGAAAGGATCAGGGTTGTGGTCCTTTTTTGAGTAGACGAAGCTTTAGAAGATTTTTTATTAGGCGAACTGTCCGATAAAGTCGTGGATTTCCGCTTTTTTGGACTTGGAGACGACATGACAACGCCTTCTTTTGTATCTTCGTCTTGTTCTTGTTGAATTATCTTCTGACTGCTCCTGGTGGTACTGCGCGTACTTCTTCTCATGGTATATATTCTTGTTTTGAAGAGTGAAGCGGAAGTGGAAAAGCCTGTCCTAATCAATGGTGCAAATGTTGCCCTTGAGATGTAGCTACAGGTATAATGTTGTGTTCTACAGAGCAATATTGAAATCCAAAGAGTCTTTTGTAATGATTGGATCATGGTTGGTTGGTTGGTTTGGTTTGTTGGTGTGTGTTGATCAAAAAAGGAACCTATTTTACGGAAATTACCATCGATAGTATCATATATCTCTCTCATAAAAACGCGCGGTCTTGAAGTGGCTCAACACAGAGATTTCTGCATCATCTTTGTCCCTCCTTTGTGGCTATATAACTGTTAAAAAGAGCCTAAAGGGCTTGCGAAGACCCACATATCACGTGGCGTCACTTATGTTCTCATTGCGCGCGGCCACATAAAAACAGAGAGAGAGGTCAAGTCCAGATTATTAGAGAGAGTGCTCCTCCTCCCTCCTCCTCTTTACATGGCGCGTGTCTCACGTCAAATTCGCATTTCGCATCCAATCAGCTCCACCATCTATCATCTCAACATCATCATCAATCCTCAATCTCATCCATCAGTAATACTTTGTGAAAATACTCTATCTGTATCCTACTGCAAATATATATACACATATATTAAACTAACAAACATTGTTAACCCGTGAACTAACGAATAACCTTTATGAGTTGATCGAAATTCCAAAACGTTACGACGACACCAGCAAAAAGTCCAAGGGTTTTTGATGAAACGTAGAAAGGGGATATTCGGCCGATCCAAGGATGACAAATCCAAAAAGGCGGCGCAACCAAGGTCGATACACCAAATAGAGGATGCAGTACCAGCATCAGAAGTTCTGGGGGAAAGTAGACGGTCAGTTGATTCGACTAATAGGAAGCAAGAGCAAGCACCGTCTCCGCTTCTTGTGGCAAAGGCTGCGAGAGATGCTGAGTTGTCAGCGCGAAGTTCCTTGGAGGCATCTCAGCATTCAGTGTCATCAGGAACTATTTTTGTTGCAGTGAACGAGGACTCCATTGCGGGGTCTTTGAGATCCAGTAGGAGCATTGGATCTTTAGCTTCCATGGATAAGTCCAAGCCTTCGCCCGTTATGGTTGGGAAGTATGCTTCGCATGCGGGAAAGGGACACGAAATGTCAGAGATGAAGTTATCCAGTCCTGCAAAAGAGAATGATGAACTCAGAAGTGTGATGGAAGAATCCGTAAATAGCCAAGACTTTGGTACGCCATTTTATTTAAACTATTCTTTACCTCCCAAGATGGAACCTGGCCTCGGTAGAAATTCTACGTCAACGTCCAATCGACTTCCAGCTGTCAAATATCTGGTAGAGGACCTTTTTCAATTGGAAGGCAGTGACTTTATTGGAGGCGAACGCTTATTACGACTCATGAGGTCGTCGCTTGAAATGGAAAGTAGAGAATTTCATGAACTTGAAGTTTTATTTACATTTGACCCTGAGGAAACATTTTTGAGTGTGAAACTTTACGTTGAAAGTTTTCATGCTTATTGGAACAAGTTACAGAGTGAATATAATTCGAGACACTTGAATACAATAGTGTCTCAGAAAGACGACAGGGGGGATGTTGAAACTGGAGGCTCAAAAGATGAGGAAAATAAGACTGGGGAAGATTCGTCCGAGGTGATGCATGTACCCGAATCCAGTTTTTCTGGATTGTCTTTGGAAGCGTGGAACGAATTGGAGCAACTTTGCTGGGAGATCTATGAACATTCCATGTGGTGTTTTGCGGTCCTTGCTACAGTGTGTGTTGGACCATCCTGGAACCTTCAGCTTAAAGAACGCAGAGCACGTATACAGGCGGTTCATTATCGTAACAAGGCTAATAATGAGAGTAGCTCAAGTCAGAATGAAAAGCAACCGAAGTCGACTAATTCTTTTGCTTCGAAAGCCACACTTGCGCGGTCAAACAGACAACGAATGATTTCATTTCAGGAAGAAGCGCCTGTTGATCTAAGTGGATTGAAGGATAGTGTGATTGTGGAAAATGTTGGGAGTCTTGGGAACGGTTATCCGTATATTGCAGAGCATTTACCAATATCTATGTTGAGGTTTGCCGCCTGGCTTGGGGAAGAGATTCTACCACCTGTAAAATACTCTGATACAAAAGTTGTTTTAACTATTAATGCTACAAATGAAGGTGACAACAATATGAAAACTGATGAATTTGTGATTTCTCAGTACTCTGACAGTATAGAGCAGACAATATGGGAAGAGAGAAGGTCGTTGATTCGTCGGCAAAGAGTGGCAGAGGCACAACGGGAACTGACTGCTGCTCTTATTAGTGATGACAACGATGGGGATACGGAGAGCTTATTCGGTGATTCTTCTACTGCAACGCAATCGATATCCTCTTCGGTGTATAGACGATACAAACTGAACATAATAGGATCTCATGAGCCTGTTACTGTTATGGTAAGTTCCTGGGTGGAGACAGCTTTGATTGGATGGCCCCAAAGAGCATCCAGTGACCAAATGGTTGAAATTTCAGAGTGTGTTGATCCAAACAAAAGTATACAGTTGACTTGGGGTTCTTTTGTAACTAGTGGAGCTATAGACTGGTGGAATGCATTTCAGGTTTCTAAATCGGTCTCCGATTTAACGTCGGCCGGTTGGAGACCACCACCAGAAGGAATTCATGGTGAGGAGTCCATGTTGGGCCTCATGTCATTGGCAGAACGAGGAATTTTGGTTCATCCCAAAGATATGAAGAGTACGTCTGACTTCAACGATGATGAAAATGATTTTCAACAAGAAGAGATTCGTGAAGAGATACTGGTGGCCGCAGCAGCATCCGCAGAGGCGACAGCAGCCTTAAAACACCTCGGCAATCGTGGATGCTTGCCACCGGCTACTTTGAACCACATTACCAAACTGCTTTGCTATTTGTTATCGATTACAGATCCATCAATTTCTGGTTCGCCAAGCAGTATATTTCCATCCCCTTCTCACTTGAGTTCCCCAGAAGATCAAGAAAAGGCGGAGGAAGAGTTTTTAGTTTTCCTGAGGCAAAGGGAGAGCTGTTTATATGAAATGGCAGAGTTACTTTGGTCTATGATGGCAAGAACCGTTTCCATGTCTCTAACTGTCGATGCACTTTTTGATGTAGCAAACGTGTCCTTATCATCTAAAGTATTTGAAGATACAGATGACAGTATTTTTGCTGCATGCGGCGCAATCAGAAGCTTGGGCGCCAGTCTTTGGGGAAGTCCTCCTCAAATAAATGGGAACCAATCACTTAGGATTTACTGGAGCGCATATCTTGATTTACTGAGTGAAATATCTTCTTCAATTCATGAACGAAGTGCCTGTTGCCTCTCACCGGTGCCTTCGTCAATTGGAAATTCATCTTCGATATATTCCATAAGATATGTCAAGAATGAAGTCGAAAATGGATCGACAATCGAGGATTGTTTTATGACTATACCGAAAATAAACGATTCTGCTTCGATGAAATATCCGTCTTTGATGATGATCTATGAAATTGTTCTATCCGTTAGACGACTCGTTGATGGGGATCTTGCCAGTGCTCTGGACACGCTTTCGTTGGACGAATGGGGAGCGTTGATTTCTCTCCTTGAAATGGGCCTCTTACCTTGGCTAGCTGACTTGTACGCTGCTGATAGCTACGCGTCAAAAATCTCAGATAATGTGTCGTTGCCGCTCGACAAAAACCATAATCTCATAGAAAAGATCGAAGCCGAAGTTGCAGATATTTTTAAGCAGTTGAAGCTGTTTCTTGGGTGCAATGATGACGGTTCCTATGTTTCCCAACGAATTGTTGACGAAGAAATAAGAAGAAAATTTTATCTTCTGTATCTCCGGATGGTTTCACCCATATCACCTGCTTCAGAATCAGTGCACATTGCTCTATCCGTAATAGACTCCTGGGTCAGGGGGCGACCGAGTACCTTCAACGTCTTAGAATGGCAAAAGAGGTGCACGAAATTACTGTCAGAAGCCTTTGCGTTTTATGACGACAAACAATATGGATACGATGGAGGATATGTTCACCCGCCGATAGTGCGCCAAGCTGCAATGCGGGCCTTAGTAGAAAGTGATCAAAATGAACAAACTGAAAATTCGTCCATGTCATCCCCAGGGACCAACTCTGGAGACATAGATCCGCATTTGCTTTCTCGCGTTACTAAAAATATCCATGCTGATACAATGTGCAAAATTTTGTTCCCTTACTTGCAGGAAGTTTTGCTTGGCGAGTCGAATCGAGTTGGTTTGCATTTACCTAATCCTTACCTGGCGACATCTCAAGACGGAAATTACGAAGAATTACACCATGAAGAACAGAAATTGATTTTATCTGCGTTACAAATAGCAGGAGACTTGCTTCGTAGTCCATCGGTGGAAAAAGGAGAAAGATTAAGACTCCTGAGTATATTTAGAGACTGTGCTCTGCACTCTTCAGGCATTCGGAATAATCCATCAAGTGGATTACTGGGCAATATACTGATGTTGAATGATTGGGGAGATATCTGCAAATTTAAACTCGAAGCTATACGACAAATAAGTCTTTTCCTCAAGGTATCATTTGAGTCTCCGATGCCAACTTGTACACTAGACGCTGTGAAGGTGTTAGTTGAAACTGTGAACAATTATTATTGTAATAATCATTGTCCCGGTGCAAGGCTGCCCTTCCAAATTTTGTGTGTCTCATCATTGTTGACTTTAGGTTGTTTGCGAGTCACAAAGAGTAGACAAGGAATGCTCGTCGATGAAAATGTTTTGTTGAACAGTCTCCCTTCTGAAACTGCTGATTTCATTGACCGAATCAGGTTCATAATGGACATTATTGCATCTCATGAAAATCCAGATCATACAGAAATATTACAAGGGTATGGAATGTTTTGTCCAGAATTGTATCGAGGTACTGCTGTATCCAGTATTATAAAAATACATGTAGCATCTGAAGATGAACCTACTGAACATGCAAAGAGCATGTCACAATCATGTACAACGATCAATCTAGGTTTTGTAATTTCAGCGATCAAAGCAATCCTTTCCAACAACAATGTTCAAGATCGAGAACTTGATACGTTGAATGATATGCCCCCTTACTTAAATTTTATCGCAGAGAAATGCGAGGATGTCGAAAGTCAATTGAAGATCATAAGCTACGAAATATTGTCCTACTATATCCAAAACGGGCTTGTCGGGTATCCAGTTCAATTGTGGTCTGAGATCTTACCATTCATAACACCGGAAGTGAATTCTGTGTCTCAATACAAGCTCTTGTCGTCAGTTGCAGCGTTTATCGCTGATGGCGATAATTTTTCTCAGCCCGATCTCCTTTTCAATAAATTGTTATCAGGTTGCACGTCAAATAATGATATCTCCATATCGAACATTTCTTGCTTGGGATTATCGGCTTGCTTTTCAGCACTATCTCAGTGTCAGTTGAAACAAACCTTTTCCTCGTGGCATGAAGAAGCATGCGATGCACTAGTTAGCAGAATCCGTGTCATGATCGAGAAGAAAGAGAGACCTTTAGTGCCTTTCATGTCTGCTCTTTTTCACGTCCTGTCGACTTATAATCCAAGTCTTCATTCAATCAGTGATAGAGGAAAGGCGAATATTGTTATACTCTGTCATGAAGTTTGCTCGGAACAATTCAACGATGGAGATAGTCCACAAAATTACCTACTTAGTCTACAATGCGCTTCTTCTGCAATTTCAACGATGGGCATCGATGAACTAAAGAATCTTATACCACATATTTCAGAGAGACAAGATTCATTCTCTTTATATGAAGAGAAATTAGATTCCCACTCCAATGTTCAATTCACTAGTGTGATTATGGACCTTCTTGTGCAACACAGTCTGATTCGAGCTTCTTCGTTGAAGGCTGTGAGACAGAATTTGCCGGAGGTCGAAATGAATGAAGTGGAGATCATCGCAAAGGATATAGAAGAGATAGAATCATTTAGTTTATTGGACCCTCAAGAGCATAATTTCGGAGCCTGGTTATTGAATGATATTCTTCTTGTTTGTCGTATTGGCCTGCTAGGATCAGTTCACCAAGGATGGGTTGAGATCATTCTTCGCTCACCTTCCACGAGAATTCGTAAACTCATTCGGCTGTCTAATCATATCTCTTTACCAAGGCCAGATTTGCCATCGTATCTTTGGGAAACGGGAAATCAAAATCAAAGTCTCAACAATAATAACAAGGTCCAAGATGGAGACATCGTGTACACCGCCGATACGAGATCTGTGGGTTATGCAAAAATTGCTCTAGATTGTTGTAAAACAGTTGGGAATGACGTCAGTTTTCATAGACAAGCTAGTATTCACAAATCATCCACACCATCTCTCCGATCTTTCATACATACTCCCAAAAAGAAAATTCTTCCAAAAGATTCACAGTCTGCTAAAGATACAATTCTAAGCCATGACAATAGTTTCAGTCAATTTTTGCACACTGTTTTTGCAGGAAACGAAAATAATGTAAAGGAAGTCGAAAACGTTTTGTGCGAGCTTGACGGTTCCATTTCTATCCTTGATTCAGTGTCCGTTCTGGCTGAAGAACCCAAGATTCTGAAATGGTCATCAAAGTTGAGAAGGGCTTTAAATATTCTTGATAGAACAGCATTCTTGCAGACACACAAGGTCAGTGAACTTTTGCATGGTCCCATATTGCACCTTTCACTAATACCATCTCACTCGCTTTCATTTATTTAGATTGCTCTGTTATTTACTGGTCCCACTTTCACAGAGAAAAATTCGTCTGTGCGAAGCAATGAAACTCGTTCAACTGAAATGGATATGAAAGATGACAACTGGATATTAAACGTCCAAAATGCTTCTCCCCTTTTCTTTCAGTTTTGCAATGGATTAGGAACTCTTGCATCTTTAAAACACCTTCGAATATTTTCTGGCGGCATGGATACTTCAGATTACGCCTCAGATGGAAAATTTGCTCTGTGTTGGATCGAAAGAAACAGCGACAGGGCGACCTCATCCTTTATAGGGAAAACCATGGTCTTGTTTCATGCGGTGCCTCTTATGCCCCCTGGTGTCAATACAAGAAAACGGCATGTAGGAAACGATTTCGTACACATTGTTTTCTGTGAAGAGTCCCCTATTGAAAATGGCGACGATTTTGGAATACAAATCATTAGTGGAGAATTCTGTTTTGTGACAATTCTGGTCATACCCATTTGTGGGAATTCTATGGTGACAGTAACCCTCAAATTAAAGGAGGATTTGGACAAAAATGTCAAGTCAAATTTAACTCATCTCCAAGGCAGCATAGTCATGCCTTTTAATGCATGTGCTGTTTATGTCAGACAACTTGCCATACGAGCAGATCTCGCTTGCCGAGCTGCACTGCAGGACAGGCTAGGACTTTTTTCCAACTGGCAGGAGAGGATGCAACAGATTAGAAGCCTACAGCGTTATGCAGTATCTTCTTAAATGAACGAAAAACTTTATTGATCGATCGATAGATAGATGTATATAAAAAGTGATATATGCTATTATAATGACTAATTCTTTCTCTTAATTAATTCTGTGTTGAAAATTCATTTGATACATTGAACTTCAATCGAACTTCATAGTTGACTTGCAAAAAAATATTTGTACTAACACTGTCTACGATACGTGTAGTACGTGTACTGTGGCGTTGCACCCTACATCATATTTTTAACCGAGATAAGTGTTTCATGTGTTTCACTTTTTCGCATTCTTCCATCTCCTATTCTCGATGTCACAGCTCTCATAACTGCACATTCCTTCCCCATCCGTTGATGCCATTCGTCCATCTTGCGTGCGATCCCAGTTTTGTCCTTGTGCGCCCATTTTGTCATTCACAAACTATTAACTCCAGTCGTTCACTGATTCCTGTTCTGTGGAACGAATCAAAGGTCACCAACAGCCAAAAGTAAGTTAACGGTACAAACAAAAATGAAATCGAACAATCAGTTCCTTTGTAGAAATGCATATCAGAGTAGACCAAGTACTACATTAATTTTAGCTCTAATTGCAGCTACAATCAGTTTCATAACGACCGTTGCTGCTACTAGTAGGACAAGTGATGAAATTCAAATGCATAATGTACCTCTGACTAACATCTCGGTACCCCTGCTAGCAACACATAATTCCCATCATGTTCATATTTATGTCGGATCTCCTCCACAGAGACGTCTAGTCATTGTGGACACTGGAAGTCGATATCTCGTTTTACCATGTACTCCCTGTGTCCGTTGTGGGAAAAAACATTATTCAAAGGCTTATTTTGACCCTTCCGTGAGTACTACCGATGCCTACAACCAATGCCATTTGAATGAGTGCACTTTTCTTTCTAATTACGACAAGTTGGAGTCGTGTGATAAGAATGGCAGGTGCAACTTCCGACAACAATATACAGAAGGATCTACTATCAGTGGTTTTGAATTGGAAGATATTGTATGGTTTGGGACGGATGACCTCGAACAGAGTGTCAAAGTGTATATGAAAAATGCTATTCCTTTTTCATTTGGCTGTGAAACTTATGAAACAGGAATGATAGCAAATCAGTTTGCAGATGGAATAGTTGGTCTCGTCTCACAGGGGAAGGGTAATATCATTGATATCATGTATGATCAGGGAGTTATTCGTCATAATTCATTTTCATTGTGTTTGACAAAGAGTGGCGGCACTTTGTCATTGGGTGGTACCAACATGTTGGCCAGGCATCTAGAGACTATGCAAATAGAACCATTGGTGTCATCAGATTATTTTACTGTCCATGTGAAAGAAGTTTTCGTTGGAGACATTGCAATAAATAACACCGATACTTTTAACCATGGGATTGGAACAATCATCGATTCTGGAACAACTGACACTTTTCTACCAAGATCTATCTCGAGAGAGTTTGAAGCAGCGTGGATTAAAATCACCAAACACGCTCATAGTAACACAAAGCGTAAAATGACCTTTGCTGAGTTTCAGGTGTTGCCAAATGTAACAGTTGTGCTATCAAGTGGGTATAAGTGGGTGATAAAACCTCATTCCTACATGGAGCAAGTTAAATCCAAGGACAAGGGCAAATCCTATGGGACTGATGCTACAATATCTGGTTGGTCCGGCAGTAGGTATTTTGTAAATCGGTTGTACGTTGATGAGACAAATGGTGCAGTGCTAGGATCTAACGCAATGTACGGTCATGATGTACTTTTTGACACTCAACATAAAATCATGGCTATTGCAAGAGCGAACTGTGATTGATACCCTGTAATGGCACTGCAGTTGACCAATATTTGTTTTTTGTCATGTGGAAAATGATGTGTCATTTTTACGGTGTGCAAATCGAATTCAATCGAATAGATTGAAATGACGATATTACATGATTCGTTGCAATGCAAACGGCCAAACCAAAAAAGTAGAATAACTATATTGTGCAAAAGATCATTTTTTACCGTTTTCTTTCAAAAGGAAGGAATCATCAACCTGTTTCGTCGACATCATAATCTTCACCTTCATCTTCTTCTTCGTCGTGGTCACCACCATCTTCTTCGTCATCATCTTCGTCGCCGTCGTCGTCATTATCACTTTCAAAGTCTTCCTCACTACAACTATCATCAGACTCCAAAATACAAAAGAATTCTCCAGCTTTGATGTCTCTACAAGAAATCACAGCGCCTTCACCATCTTCAAGTTCAACTAGCTCACAATTGGGATCGCTTCGTGTTCTATGTAACTCACAATCCGGCATTTCACTTTCTCGGAATAAAATTGTTCCAGCTTCTATATCATTGGCAGCATACAGTCCATCCACATTTGTCAAGTGAGTTTGTTTCTCTGGATTACCAACTTCGTCATTGTTTTCACCAATATAAATATCTCTTGCGTATGAAACAGACGGCGAATAAGATTCCATGTCCTTACATTCATCATGGTGTATCGTGACCGATGAAGATCCAGTCCCTGACTCACTTGGCAAAGTCGTGCTATGCCACCAAAGTCTCGTGTTGATCAATATCATATCCCCTTCAGAACACCGAATGTGGAGCTTCGTCCTAGTAGCAGTCTGCTGATCACTATCATCTTGTTGTTCTCTCTCCTTCCTCCATACATGTAGCAACTCATCATCACCGTCATCGTCCTTTGTCACATCTATTCTTTTCAGTAACAATTCATCCGTTGGCCTCACGTACCAATCTTTTACACCCGACATTTGATAATGAAATGTTCCACCATGATGTATTGCATCCGTATGTTCTCCACGTCCTTGCAAATCATTTTTATTCTCGCCAATATTCCATCCAAAAAATATCCATATACCAGGCCCATATTTCATTGGTACGATGTTTTGCTTTGTTTGTTGATGGGTTCCAATGTCATTCTCGTCCTCTTCCATGGATGCTTCTACTTCTGTTGGATCTGATATGGGCAAATGTACGATTGGAAGTTGTCCCAACAACCTTTCAAGTTGCTCCTTATCATTTTGTACAATAAAGCTGCAATAACCTCTTTTTGGATGATATCTTGCCAAAGGTATGGCTGCAGTATCTAGGAATGTTCCAGGCTTCCTATCTTCATGGTTACTTTTTTGTTCTTTTGGAATATCCCAGGTTTCTTCTGTCCATGTTTCCTGATCCTCTGGTATTAATTTATTGAACACATCTGCAAAATCTCCAATTTGAAACTTACTACCACCTTTCACAGAAGAAAGTTTGCCAACGTTGGGTATGTAAGCAATCTGATATTTAGAAAATATACTTTGAAAGTGCTGGAATTGAATGAGACAAGTTTGAGGGTCAGGGTGTAAAGTAATTCTTTCCAAAAATGATGTGGGGTTGGCTTCAGTACGCTGTCGTTTGTTACTCTTGAAGATTTGTGACATTTTTCTTTCTTTGTTTGTGTGTTCAATCTAATCGGCTCCTTCATAGAATGAGTGATGAGTGAAAGTCATTGTCAAACATATGGAAAGTGTTCATAATATTATTCTCCTATTCTCTCAAATATTTTTGATATGGCACTTTTCCTGCCCCCCGGGAAAAAAATGAATGGAAGCCACATGTC
>JAAMXU010000762.1:0-32136 GCA_019693545.1 Chaetoceros muelleri | reverse complement strand
ATTGCGGCCTTCCTTCTTCATTATATATTTATCATTCATGGAGATTGATTCATCGTCAGCATAACTCAATCTACTCTACACTGTACAGGTTGGTGAAAAGTTGTTAAGTAGAAAATGTCGGATGAAAAATGGCCAAAGTTGCAACACAGAATAATTGCTGCAAGAAGACATGCAGCCCAAAATTCACCCACAATGACAGGAAAGATTGATCCTAATGTTATTTTTGTCATTGATCCACATGCCGCCAAACGAGTCCTATCAGAACATGAATTGAACGATCCTCTATGCAATGGTAACTCTCCAAAAGAAGCTCAAGAGTCTCTTCTTGTTGAACCTTATTTGAATAGCTGCCATCATGATTCAAGCAATCCAAACTACGGGAATCTATTAAAACCTACAAAACCTACTGTACTTTTGAATAAGGCATTGACCAATTCGAACGAATATACATGGTATCGGCAGAGGCATTGCGTCAGTCGAGCCTTTGCAGTGGGGAAAGAATTGAAACATGTTTGTGGACAATTTGCAGCTGAAAAAATGATGGAACTTTTACAGCCATTGGAGGGAGAAATACAACAACTGCCGCAACAGCAGCAACGACGACGACGACGAAAAGGGTTTTTATCATGCCAGGGAAAAAAATGTGAATTTTCTCGTGTTCTTGGTTGTTGTTGGGATATCCCATCAGGATCAGGACAAGCAACTCAGGGGTTTGATATCAGACTCTTGGCAAGAGAGGTGGCAATATATGCCGTTTTGAGAATGGTGCTGGGTGATGATGATCAAGAAAAGACTGGGGATAGAAACGATGTTGTAGATGCTTTGAGAAATATCATTGGTGAAAATCTGAAGCCAAGACGAGATGAAGAATTTTCTTTAGAATCCAAGAATTGCGTAGAACTGTTGGATCGGCTTGTCAGAGGAATATTGGACAAACTTTCGTCAAAAATGGCACATGGTAATGATACGGAGGAAGATGACGATGAAGACAACAGTGACCAATGCGATGAGGAACATCAATACAGTTGCATTGCGGAAAGGTTGCTAGCTTATGAAAAAAAACAAGACAAGTATCTCACTAGAGATGAAATAGTGTCAAACGTTCATTCAGCTCTTCTGGCAGGGGTACAAACTATATCAACAACCATTGTCGGATCTTTGGCACATCTAGCAGATAATCCAACTTATCAAAATGACTTGAAGAGCGGTTTGATAAGTGGAAGAGATGTTGTGATGGAGACTTTAAGAATATTTCCACCTGTAGCAGGGTTACCTCGATATTCTAAAAGTACTGCCATTGAAATATGTACGGAGGAAAAGAAGCCATGTTGTCGAATAGAGAAAAGGCAAATGATGGTTATTGATCTACTGGCTTTGGCCCATGCTCATTTCACTTGTGATGAAACCAAAGGAGAAAACAAGGAATGTGTCTTTTCGTCTTTGCATTTTAAACCATGTAAGAAAAACAGAAAATTTCATGAGCAGCCTTGGGGAATAGGTAAACGAAAGTGTCCTGCTGGAGTTGTCTCAGTGGAATGCATTAGTTCCTTACTGGAACGCATTCTGAGAAATGAGTATCTTACCTGGTATTTTGCATCCAGCAAGGATTATAGTTGTTTGGATCATGATCAAGTTGGAGGATGGATGGAATCTATATCTTATCAACCCACCTTGTGTTTCAACTCTCCGATAATAGTGGTGTTTGAGCGTCATGATTCATGATCATGGTGGCATTAGTGTTCTTGCCGCGCCAAAATTTCCCTCACTTTTCGGCCTCTACAGGGGGTTCTGTAGCATGTACGTACATAACATCATAGCCATTCATTTTCGAATTTACATCATCATCATACACTGTACAGTAGTACATTAATATATATGGCATCAGGCATCAGGCATCAGCCACATTTCCAAAATCAAAATCACAACATACTCATCAATCGTTCAAACGCGGAAAATGTACATACAAACCGAAGACTATCAAGCAGTATGCCTTCACCCCCTGTCCTACTGTCTCTCTTTTTGTGTTGCTATTCTAGCTTCATTTTGAATCATGCCTTGGGATTTTCCATACCCAAGAAATTTATCATAACTGGAGCCAGTGGCTATCTTGGGCGTGAAATTGTCAATTCAATTTTGACAGATGAAGAAATAATGAATACGGATACAGAAATTGTCTGCCTTGTAAGAAAAAATAGAGTCGAGAGCGAACAGACATACTGGAGGTCTAAGGAATGTATTAAAGTCATGGCATACGACATGCTTGATGGAGGCAAGACGGTTGAGGAAGCATTGGTCAGTTTGTCATCTTCACAGAGTGGAGAAGAAGAATGTTGCATTTATCATGTAGCATCAATATTCAGTCCAACGGAAGACCACGAAAAAATGGCGCTGGATAATGTCAAAGGTGCAGTAGATTTAATGAATGTTGTTGCCAAGTTTCCAACAATCAACACAAGAGTTGTGCTTACTAGCTCCATGGCAGGAGTGAGAGGAACGGGGCAAACACCTTTGAATGGTTTGCACTACACCGAGAAAGATTGGAATACAGTCTCGCGTCTGGGTGCCAATTGGGGATCTTCTTATCAGTGGTCAAAAGTTGAATCGGAGCAAAAGGCATGGGACATTGCAAAAAAGAATGGCGTCAAGTTTACTTCCTTATGCCCCTCGTTCATTTTTGGACCGCCTCTAAGTGCAGAAGCATCACAATCCTTTTCGATTTCAACTGTCTCAAAGTGGATAAATGGTGAAAGTCCAGTACAGAGTCGTTTGTGTGTGGACGTGAGAGATGTGGCTAAAGCTCATGTACTAGCAGGAACTAGACCAGGAACGATTGGTGAGAGGATCATTGTCTCCACCGAGTCCCGTCTACCATCAATAGAAATGGCTGATGAACTGAAGAAAATGGCGGCACAACTGGGTATTGGTAAACCAGAAAAGATATATGCAGATGTTAATTTTGATGGTGGCGCAATAAAGATTGGTTGTAAAGAAGTTGACTGTGCTGTTAGAATGGAAGAGCTCCTTGATGGTTTCACAGTGAGACCTGTTGAAGAGACGATGAGAGATATGGCCAAAGCACTACTTTTGAATAACAAAGTTGATAACTTCATGTAATAGAATTGAACAACACCTAATATGTTACAAGGATATCAACCCTTTCAAGTAATGTATTCTCTCTATTCTCTCTCTAGACTCTAGCTAGAGCTACAGTAGAGAGCAGCATACGATGTGTCTTGCTTCAGGTTGTTTTACTGATACAGAGCACGTATCGGGGTACGGTAATTTCGCCCAACAGCACTTGGCAGCACCCAGCGCAGCCCTACAACCAATCATTACCATACTGTACAAAATACAAAATACAGTAGTACATGTCCGTCAGTCTGCCACAGAAATTCCATCACAACATGAAAACAATTCATGAATTGACATCAATCAATCAAATCCACATAATCATCAATAATCATCCACATGCGCATGATATATTCTGGATTTCCTCCATGAAAACTGAAGCAATGAATCCAATTTTTATAACGTTGCTTTTGCATCATTTCTGGCAGTTTCATGCTCTAGCGTTTTCAGCTCCAAAATCTCAACTTGCAAAGGCAAAAAAAACTAAAAAATCTTTAGACCAGGAACAACTCATTAATCGGCGTAAAAGCCCTGCATTGTGGCGAGAAGACATTACTCTTTTCACAGATACAAATGTTATTACTAAAGAAAATTCGCTATCGTTGCCACTGCCCTGTCGGCCTCCAGAAGTTATGGCACCTTGTGGAGGATTTCCACAACTAAAGGCTGCGATTTCCAACGGTGCAGATTCCGTTTATTTAGGGCTGAGCGCTTTCAGTGCCAGAGCCCGTGCGTCCAATTTCTCTCCCAGTGAATTGGTTGAGGCGGTAAAGCTTGCCCATGCGTCCAGTGTTAAGGTATATGTCGCTTTGAATGTTCTTGTATTCCAAAATGAGTTGGAAGAAGTTGCAGAATGGATTCAAGTTTGCAATAATGCCAAAGTTGATGCACTGATCGTACAGGATATCGGGGTGGCTAGACTGGCTCAAACCATTGCACCTCAATTGGAAATTCATGCCTCCACTCAGCAGACTGTTACGAATACAGATGGGGTCATGTATGCCAAGGAAAGAGGAGGGGCTACTCGAGTTGTTCTGGGTAGAGAGTTAAGCATGGATGAAATTAGGGCTGTAACGAGAGACTTGCATACTCTGGGAGAACAGCAGGTGGAAGTGGAGACCTTTGTGCATGGTGCTTTATGTGTCTCTTATTCGGGACAGTGTTTCTCAAGTGAAGCATGGGGAGGAAGATCTGCCAATCGAGGACAATGCGCACAAGCTTGTAGGTTGCCATATGGTTTGATTCGAAATGGTGAGCTGGTTGATTTGCAAGATATGAGCTATTTACTAAGTCCCCAAGATTTGTGTGGACTAGATCAAGTAGAAGACCTTGTAAGGGCAGGAGTGAGCTGTCTTAAAATTGAGGGACGATTAAAAGATGAGAATTATGTTGCCGCCACCACTCGAGCTTATCGAAATGCTGTTGATGCTGCTTGGGACAAAATTATGAAGGAACGGGGGGACGATATGAACACGATTAGCGCTTTTCGTTCGAGGTCTTTGGAATCAAATACTTCTGTGTCTAAGCTTGAACTTGCACAGCTATTTTCAAGGGGGCAAGATGAGTCCAATGATGGTTTGACTCCTGGGTTTTTCGAGGGGAGTCAACATCAACGATTAGTTAGAGGCAGGAGTCCGAGACACCGTGGAGTACACATGGGTAGAGTGCTCGAAGGTTCTTCTCCTCAAAATGGTTTATTTATTTTAAATGATGAAGCACGTGAAAATGGCTTGAAGCTTGGTGATGGAATAGTTGTAGATAGAGGTATGCCGCAGGAAGAAGAGCTTGGTGGACCAATTTTTGATATCCAAGACATGAGAGATGGAACAACACGAATTCGTTTCAGTAACGCTGTACAGAAGGAATGGAAGAGAAAAGATGATGCATCGCGAAGAGGGATGGGCAGCAGAACCCCTCTTGCCCCTCCTGGATCTCACGTTTGGAAGACTAGTGATGCATCTATCGAGAAAAAAATGAGAAAGTTGGCTGATGCTCCGATACCTAAAGTACCTGTGAAGGTAGAAGTTAGCGGGAAAGTTGGTAGTCCATTGACTGTCCGTGTGTATGATTTGACAACTGGTGTAATTGGAATTGGAGAGAGCGAAGGCTTTCTAGAACATGGAAATGTCAAAGGCATGGATGAAAAAGCAGTACGCAAAGCGATTGGGACACTTGGTAACACATCTTTTAAACTTCTTCATGAAGATAGTAGCGTTGACCTTCTTGGACTAGACATGGATGCCTGGTGCCCTATTAGTTGGGTAAAAAAAGCAAGGCAGCAAGCTATTGACAATTTAACCGACAACAGTAAACGCGCTGAATCCACCAAAGTCTCGCCTAGTGAAATGCACGATGTAAAGTTGCATGACGTAGTCGCATCTGTAATTGGTAAATTACCAGAAACTCAAGAGAATAATACGGAAAAGAGAACTACATCTATATCTGTCTTGGCTCGATATCAAAGCCAAGTAGAAGCATTATGCGAAATGATTCAAGATGGATTTGATATCGACGAAATCATAATAGATTTCCTTGAAATCGAAGGGATGAGTGAAGCTGTAGCAACTGTTCGAATGTTACCGCAATCTACAAAGGTCGTATTGGCAACTCCAAGAATAATAAAACCAGGAGAGGAGGGTATATGGAAAACCATGCTAAGATTAGAACCTGATGGATTGCTGATAAGATCGGCAGGTCTGGTGCATAAACTACAGATGCTTGGAGGGCATGGTGTCGAAACTGACGTAGGCACCGGGAAAAGTGTGAAAATACCTGAGCTGATTGGAGATTTTTCCTTGAACGCTGTCAATGTTGTTACAACACGCGAACTAATAGACTTTGGTGGATTGAGTAGAATAACGGCAGGCTATGATCTAAATGCAAAGTCAATAACCGAATTGGCACAAATCATGAATGGTGCCGCGACACAACTTGAAGCAATCGCCCACGCTCATTTACCAATATTCCATACAGAGCATTGCGTTTTTGCGCGTTTTTTATCCAAAGGAAATTCTTATGTCGATTGTGGTCATGTCTGTACAAGAAACAACGTACACTTACGTGATCAGACCGGTAAAGACAATCTCGTATTAGCCGATATGGGCTGTCGCAATACAGTATTTTCTGCAGAAGCGCAGAGTGGAATCCATAGCGTCAAGGAATGGATAGAAGCAGGAGTCGGAACTCTCAGAATTGAACTTGTCGACGAAGGACAAAATGACACCAAGCGCATCGTTGAAGGATATTTGGATGTTATGAATGGAACTGTCAAGCCATCAGTCGTCTGGGAAACTTTGAAAGATATCCGTGACAGTAATGGTAGAGCAGGAGGTGTCTCACATGGATCCTTGAGAAATACCTCCGAGCGCAGAGCTGGAGAAGTGTAAATGCAGTTTACTAGAGTACATTTCTATTTTATAATATGAATTAGTTCTTCCTATGCAAGGTTCCTCCTATCCAGCAAAAGATTCACAGCAAGTTCCCCATTGTTTTCTGCATCTTGCAACGCCTCAAGACATTCTTGACGACTAAAACCCATGGCTATCATGTTGTCAACTTCATTGTCATTCAAGATTATTTGTCTTGCCGTTATTTCATTTTTCGCATATTGATTGTTCAATATCATCTGTGGCAATTCCTGTTGGGTTCTAACACTGCCATCATCATGACCTTTCTTGGATTGATCCATGATTACCTCCTCGGTATTAGATTTCGCTGACGCTGATTGTAATGTTTTATCGTGGAGAAAAATATCGACGTTGGTGGTGGTTGGAGAACACTTCATTGCAGATTCCTGTTTCGAGGAGGTTGTAGATTTCTTACTCTCCGAGTGCCCTATATTTTCCAGAAGTCGTCCACGTCCATCTTTCTCCTCATCGTCAGAATCAAAAATAACAATGGTTTCCATGGATCGTTGCGACAAAATCTCATCCTTATCATTGGTATTCGAAACAGACCCAGTTCTTTCATCAACACATGGCATGGTCACTGTTTGAACATGTAACTCTGATGAAGGTTCCTCCATGGATGATTGTGTAGATCGGTCTATACTAGATTTCTCCTGATTTTTATTATACAATCCTTCATCTTGAATCTGTCTTTTTCCACTCCCCAGCGGTGTTGTTTGCGATACAGCCTCTTCTTTTCCATGCCCAATCTTGGAAAAGTATTTCAGCAATGGAGACTTTTTCTGCTTCTTGTTGTGGTTGTTGTAGTAATAGTTTGCATTCTTTCCATTCCATTCACTTTGCAATTTCCTTGCAAACAGTTCATCTTGTTCTAATTGTGTGTTGGAATCTACATTGCGATGTTTCAAAGGCGATTCCATCCCCAAAGCCCTTCTTCCCTCCACAGTGGATGCCATTTGTTGAATATATTCCAAATCTTCACACTCTTGACGAAACTTGGGATCTTTCTCCAAAAGATGCTTTCGTATTTCACCCTCATCCGGTGGTATGATACGGACCCCCACACGACGCTGATGTTTGCCGGATCTAGAACAAGCAGCAAGGCTCCCACCATCCATCATCATCTCATGGTCTGAAAAACAATCATCACTCAAATGTTCTTCTTCATCATGGATCCATCGTTCCATGATATCCAGTGATGGTTGTTTAGTACATTGCTGCGACAGCATGTCATTTTTTGTCGTACCACCTACTGCTGTTGCTTCAGATGAAGCTAGAATTTTCTTGAGTTGCTTTGCAAATTTGAGAAATAAAATAGTATTTACATTGTGTTCCACCCATTGTTCCATCATCCGTCCATCTCTACCACCACCACCACCACCACCACTACAGCCATTCTCATTATGATCCTCTTCCCCCTCCTCCTCCTTCTTCTTGACACTTTGGACCAAAGAATTTAATGACCTGGCAGTAAACTTTCTTCTACAACACGGACATTTCCCCCCTACTGAGAATTTCATATTTGGCTGTGTCTCGGACATGTAATCATGCTCAATGACATCTTCCGAAGAAGACACAAAGGTATAGAGACACTGCTTGCACATGGCCGTATGATTGTATTTCTGGAAGTTATCTTGGTAACAAAACGTTTCCACGAGACGTTCGCGTATGTGGCTGTACCACCAATGAACATGAGTACCGTCCTTGCGACTCCTTGCTTCTTCCAAGAGATGGGTGTATTCGTCGCCAGTGAACTTGTAATTACTATTATTAGGACCAATGTCATTGGTCAGCAAGGTCGTCGTACAACTACAGCGGGGCAAAGGAATAAGATTCTTGCATCTGGTTGTCATGAGTAACTTGTATTCCTCCTCTTGGACAACAACATGATCGTCGTCGTCGTCGTCGTCATTCTCCAACAATTCCTCAAACCAGCCCAGGTCACACACGCAACACCGTGGGAACTTTAGATTGTGCAAGAGAGTTTCAAGTAGCAAAGGGTCGGGTTCGTTTTGGTGCGCTTGAGAATAACAACTCTTCTTTATCAAAGTTGGCATGGTTTTGGTTGGTTTGTTTGTCTATTATTTGTGTATTTGTATGTATGTGTATGTATCGATTGATTGAGACGGGGGATGGGATACGGACATGACACAACATGACGTTTATGATGAGAGGTCGGACTGATGAGGTCGGTGACCGGACGGATGATACTACTAGCTAGTGCACTCTACCATAATTTTTTATGTATAAACATGGCTTTTACTGCCTAGCCTACTGTACTCTAGCCAGAGAGCTAATATAAGAGTGTATTGTACGCACAGCTATTACAAATTACGACTACCGATTATGCGTACTACTTATACTGCCCACCATTCTCGTTGAAACAACCAGCCAAGCAGCAACCGTCACAAGCAAAACAGTGATCTCCACTCACTACACGTAGAGAGTGACATTTCAGATGGAATACTGCAAAGCAGTTGACCATTGTCCAAGTGACACGGAGAGAGGCACAAGGGTTGAATTGAACCCCCAACAACGGGGGCCACTCCCGCATACTTTGGCCTACATGTTGTTGTACTACTACGGAAGAAATACTACACGAAACAAGAAATCATAGCTCCTGAAAAATGAGCAAATGCGTGATTTCATAATGGTTCTACTACTAGCAATGGAGGTTGATACCAACATAAAAACTTGTGGGACTATTGACAAAGATATACTCCAAGTTGCTTGCAGTTGGATGATCTCTACTAGAGAGAGGAAAAGGGAACCAAAAAATATAACATGTCCTATTTTGATGCGATGCATTCATTCTCTCCGTCATCTCTCTTCCATTACTGTATTGATTTAACACAAAAGATTCTTTCTTCCGGTAGATGGACGGTTGCAATGAATCTCTATCATTTTTTATTTATATATTGATTGATGCCTGTTCCGTGTTCCGTTGGATGCTCGACTCGCGCAAAAATAGCGGTGGGTCACCGACCAGTCCGACAGAACAAAATCAACCCGAAGCCCAGAAAATGCGAACACCAAATATGAAGAAAAAATCTTTTTGGTAACTTTTTGGCTGTTGAGAAAAAAAAGAAGATTGTATCATAAAAAAACAATCAGAAGATTGATAGGAAAAAAAAACATGATGATCCACTTCAAATATACCATACCCATTGTACTCATCTTTACAAACAAATCACTTTTAAAAGGAGTGCCAGGATTCACTGTTCCGTATACTAACCGTCTTTTGAGCACTGGTGCAAAAGATATTGATGGCATTGGCACACTTGTGAAGAGGAGTAGGACCACGACCAAGACGCCAACAAGAAGAAATTTCTTTCCACCAGTCTCGGCTTTCTCCGAAAAGAACAAAGTTGAGATAGAAGAACCAAGGCACCATAAAAAGTTTTCACCTGATGTTGTCGTTGGGAAAAACTTGACTCAAGAAATACTTGATGGAATTGAAAAGCAAAGTCCCTCGACGGTTGTCCCTCCTTCTCCTGATACAGCTGAGAAGAAATCTGCTGTCAAGGCTCGTACGGATGAGCATGTGTTAACATCAGAGCATATCAAGAAACTACAAGAATTGGAACGGGCCCAAGAAGAATTCTTCCGTCTCAGCCAAGAAGATGCTGATAAGATATTTAACGCCGTCGCAGAAGAGGCAAATATGCAAAGGTTACCTCTTGCGAAAATGGCCGTAAAAGAAACTAAGATGGGTCAAGTGGAAGACAAAGTTCTCAAGAATGGTCTTGCATGTGAACTCATTCATGATAGATATGAGAACGCCAAGACTTGCGGCCTGATTAATGATGATGCATTTCATGGACTCAAGACATTTGCTCATCCAGTAGGCCCCGTTTGTGCTCTTACTCCAGTGACGAACCCTACAAGTACAGCTATAGCCAAGGCACTTATGATGGCCAAGACACGAAATGCTGGTATCTTCTTGCCGCATCCTAGGGCATCAAAATGCACCACTGAAGCCGTCCGAATTTGTTGTGAAGCAGGTGAAAGAGCTGGTGCACCCAAAGGCTGGCTTCAAATTGTAGAGCGTCCTTCCATGGAAGTTAGCAATGCTATCATGCGCAGTGATACTGTGAGTTTCATTGATATGTTTTCTTTTGTAATGTTTGCATACTTGCTGTTACTGACATGTTCTTTATGTTTCCTATTAGGTACGTCTCATTCTTTCCACCGGTGGTCCTGGAGTTGTCAAGGCTTCATACAGTAGTGGAAAGCCAGCCATAGGCGTTGGAAGTGGTAATGCACCAGTGCTAGTAGATGAAACCGCTGATCTGTCACTAGCTTGTGGTAGCATTGTCACTGGTAAAACGTTTGACAACGGCATGATTTGTGCTGCAGAGCAAAGTGTGGTTGTCGTTCAAGATGTTTATGATAAGTTGAAACATTTATTTGTAGAACGTGGAGTCCACTTTGTCTATGGAGAAGATCGTGACAAACTAGCAAACTTCTTAAGAAATGGTGACAAGATCAATCCAGAAGTCGTTGGAAAATCAGCAACAGAAATCGCACGTTTGGCTGGTATTGATATGAATACAGTTCCTTTTGGAACAGTCGTGCTTGGAACAGAAGAAGAAACATTTGCCATTGGAGAGGAGTATCCATTTTCGCACGAAAAGTTGTCTCCTATTGTATCTGTATACAAAGCAGCCAATTTTGATGAAGGTATTTCTTTGTGCAACAAACTTGCAAGAAATGGAGGTGTTGGACACACGGGAGGCCTTTACACTAATTCAGATGAACAGCAAATGAAGGAACGCGAAGCCCAGTATGTTAACAATGTTCCGGTTGGAAGAGTTCTTGTGAACTCACCGACATCTCTTGCTGCAATAGGTTCTGCTTTCAACTTTCAAATTGATCCTAGTTTTTCTTTAGGAGTTGGAACTTTGGCCGGAAGCAGTGTATCAAGTAACGTTGGTCCCATGCACTTAATCAACTTAGTTACAGTTGCAGAGAGACAGAAACATATTGAATGGTTTAATCTACCTCAACGCATATTTTTCAATAGAGGATGCCTCGAAGAAGGATTGAGGGAATGTGGTAAAGCATATGCGACAGGAGAAAGAGATGAACGTGTTTTGATTGTGTCAGGAAGAGTCAATCAAAAGTTAGGTGAGTAAATTTTGGTGGTGCAATACCAAACTAATTACTTTGTATCCATACCATTTCCTAATACCTTTTACTTTCTGAATTTTACAGGCTATGTGGACCGCGTTGTGAAAGTATTGAAAGACCAGGGATTTGAGGTTGATATCTTTGTTGACACACACGCTGATCCAGATATGGAATGCATCCGAAAAGGCGTTGAAGCTTGCAATAGGTTCAAACCAGATCTCATGATATGCCTCGGAGGAGGAAGTCCTATGGATGCAGGAAAATTCATCCGGGCTCTTTATGAGCATCCAGAACTAACGCTTGAAAAAGCAGCTTCGCGCTTTATTGAATTGAGAAAAAGGACCGTTAGCTTTCCAAAGCTTGGATCAAAAATTAGGAGACTTGTCGCAATTCCAACAACAAGTGGCACCGGAAGCGAAGTCTCTCCCTTTACCGTGATAACAGATGACGATGGTCGGAAGTTCCCAATAGCATCTTACAAGCTGACACCGGATATTGCAATCTGCGATAGTACCTTATGTGATACTCTGCCCAAATCACTCATTGCAAATTCAGGAATCGATGCAATTACACATGCAATTGAAGCCTATGTCTCAGTCGCACAAAATGACTTTACCAAAATGCATGCCATTGAAGCACTGAAATTACTTTTTGGAAATCTTGGAGAAAGTTATACCAAAGGAACACCAATTTCCCGTGATTCGGTACACCGTGGTGCAACATTAGCAGGTATTGCATTTAGTAATAGCTTCTTGGGCATCTGCCATAGTCTTGCCCATAAGGTTGGAGCCGAGTTTCACATTCCACATGGACTCACCAATGCCATTCTGCTGCCTCATGTGATCCGTTACAACTCTTGCACAAAACCAACAAGGATGGGAATTTACCCTGGCTATGATTACCCTCAGTCGCATAAAAGGTATTCTGACATTGCTGAAAGCATTGGTGCACCAACTCATGACCCTGAAGGATTGATCTGGAAAATAAAGGAGTTAATGAGGCAGTTGGATATGCCACAATCATTCAAAGATGCAAACATTAAAAAGGAAGATTTTATGCATAAGCTGGACCAAATTGCTGAAGATGCTTTTGATGATCAATGTACACCTGCCAATCCACGCTTTCCTATGATTCCTGAACTGAAGGAGATTTTAATTCAAGCGTACTTTGGTGATGACGAAATCAAGCCTACTGTTGATACATTTTGAAGGCTTTCCTTGGAAGAGAATTTCACTTGCTTACACTTTACATGTATGATATATACCTACCATTTCCTTGGTTTTAATTGATTGGTTTTAATTGATAATTTATGAATGAAATACCAGAACATATCACATATCCTTTCCCGTCTGTACTGTAGGACTGTATGTTTTATGTTTTATCAGCTCAACAAAGAGCTGAGTGCCTGTACAGTACTGTAATACAGTATGGTACGACTGGTCTCATGTGTGTGTAATACAAAAGTATCTGATCATTGCTGCTATTACCTGGTGGTAGTTACTCTGAACTCTGAAGCTCTATCATTTTAGAGGTCACAGGTCCCTTCTTCTTCTTCCCATCGGTCGGAGAGCGGTAAAAACAAACAAGCAACGATGAACATGGCAAAAGGAAAGCATATGATTCTGCCGTTCATTCGAATGAGGAAACTATCATCTTCTCCTCCTCCTTCACCCTCCTCGTCCTCATCCTCGTCCCTGTCAAAAATTGTGGCCTGGTACGCCAAAAAGCTGGAAACAAATCCCCTCGCCACAAAATGCATAACTAGCGGAATCATCGCAGGTAGTGGCGATATTATTTGTCAACACATTGTTCATCATTATGGAATTCTTAACTTGGACGGCGACGATGTCAACAACAATAACAAAATTAGTAGCAATAATCATGACATTTCACAGTCGTTTGTTCCTGATTGGACCCGAACCATGAGATTTTCTCTGCTTGGCTTTGGACTCGTCGCTCCTGTCGTTCATCACTGGTACGGATTTTTGATGACCAGACTACCAGGAAAGGGTGCCAAAGCCGCACTTCAGCGCTTGTTTTGCGATCAAATGATATTTGCACCACTCTTCATTCCAACATTCATGACTAGTTTAATGCTTCTCGAGGGAAAGCCTATGAGTACTATACCGCCAACTTTGAAAAGTGACGCACCCGATGTCGTAATTTCCAACTGGACATTATGGGTCCCTGCCATGTTTGTTAATTTTCGATTTATTCCAGTACAATGGCAGGTACTCTATTCGAACTGCATCGGTTTACTGTGGAATGTATGTTTAAGTTGGAAAACTCAAGTACAATAATACGTTTCCGTAATGTTAAAGTTTCTAATACAGCATTGATACATCATTGTATATAATTATATACTACGTACTAAATAAAAATTAATTGTATAGATTCAAGCATCCAAATCTTGAACCATAATGACACCATGTGGACAAAGTCCCTCACTCTCCAGAGTCTTTTCACCATCTGCCAATGCTTTCTTGGGATAATTACAACTCAACTCAAAGTTCTCAATGGGAATGTCATTTTCTTCAAAATGCAAAATCAAAAATGAACGAACTACATCAATCGTATCCTCCCCCCAAAACCTCCTTTCCAATCGTTTCCCACTGGGCAAAACAAGCCGAATCCTAGTTACTTGGGATGTTCCCATGGAGGAATCACCATTCCCATTCGGCGGCTCACCCTCTCCATTCCGATTAATAATTCTCCTTGCATTTTCCAATCGATTCTGTTTCTCATTTGCAATCCTCTCTTGTTCCTCTCGAACCTTCCTCTCTTGTTCCTCCTTTAATCTTTGTTGTTCCCGTTTCTCCCTTTCTCTCCTTTGATCTGCTTCCAAGGCTTCTCTATATTCTCTATCTTGTTCTTCTCTCAATCTCACTTCTTCCTCACGTTGCAAACGTCTCATGGTTTGTTCCGTAAGGATGGCCTCATACTTGGTCAATGCATTAGAAAGATAAAGAAATAAAGTATTGGGTTGAACCGATTGCAAGGCTGGACCTTCCATTCGAAACAAGAGTTCCAAATTCCTGGTGCCACTAGATGCAGTCGTAGTAGCAGTAGCAGCAGTAGTAGTAGTTGATGCAGAAGAAGAACCAGGTTGCACACGAACCAATGCCAAAAATGGAAAACAAGTGACTTGAAGTGTATCCCTTGCATGTGCTCCATCGGCTGTATGAATGGATCCACCCCAACAAGTCAAAGATCCACTATTCTTATATCGATGTATCAAAGACATGACTCTATCATTGCAAAAGACGTGTTTGACAAAGTGAGGAACTTTGTCATGAAGAGGTGCATGAAGATAAATCAAAAGGAGGGGAGGAGGTGGATGAAGACCCGCATTCTCTTGATGCAATTGTCCTCTATTGGCTATATCACGGATGGTATCGACATAACCATTTTCAACAAAGGGACACATCATGTCAGTAGTATCCTCATTGGATATTGCATATTGCGTACCATCACTAGTACTGGATGAAGATTGTTCATGTTTCAAAATACTATATTCCTTTTGAAACATTTCCACAAAGGCTTTGGCTGCCTGTTTTGATGCAGAAGATGAGGCAACGTTATCATAAGAGCCAGGGGGGAAGAACCAAAAAGACAATTTTCGTATGGGAAAGAGACCCACTCGAAGGATCACTGTGGCGACGAGAAGGATTTTTGAAAATATCAAAGCGGGCGAGAAAAGCATCCATATGGAATTCAAATAACGACGGCGCTGGCGTGAGACCCGATGTTCATTCTCTTCTTCTTCTTCTTGGTATTCGTTGGTAGTGGTTGCATTAGTAGTAGCAGTAGCAGTAGTACTACTACCACCAACAACCCTGGGACGGCGAGACGTTGTAGTTGTGCCACCGCTCACATTCATGGATGCATTGGTTGTTGTTGATGAGTCCTCCATTATATTCTAAGTTTGCTTTGTTGTAATGCTGCGTTTGTCTGTCTGTGTGTATTGGTTTGTTTGTATTTATTCGTTTGCTTGTTTGGTTGGTCGGTAGGTTGGTTGGTTGGCTGTGTCTTCTCTTTTTGCCTTTTTTGTTTTGCTGTCGTCTGTTTTCTGTTGTGCTCTTTTCTCTCTTTTTTTGAAGGTGGTGAAATAGTTCCCCTTCCTTCTTCTTGGGGTTTACGTACTGTGTGCGCTATGCGCGCTACCTACACTTCCACATTGTAGTACAACACCTGTACCCTGCTGGTGCAGTACAGCAAATCTCGAGTGTATTACTGCAGTAGCTAAGTAATTTGTACGGTATATGGTACTTCTTGCCTACTGTATGTAAAGGACAGGAATACATACAGTACTGTAAGGTCGGTGTAATAATAGTAGGATGAGTACCCGGTACGGTGCGTGGGGTACCCCGCCGGCTACTGTACGTACGTACTGTACAGCGCAGTAAGAGAGAGAAACTGTCATTTTTCATAACTATAATTTTTATAAAATAATACTACTATAATAATATATAATATGAAAGCAGATAGACACTCACTTCTTCACAAACGAAGAACCATCCAACCATTTCCAACTCTATCTATCTCTCTACTAGCTAGTCTCCTATCTATAATATCCCTAATGAGATTCCGTAAAGCAAACGGTTTTACCAGCGATCATATGGAAGGATTTCATCATCACCCACACCAAAAGCAGCAAGAGGACGACGAGGACTCTCACAAGAACTACTACTACAACAGCACTAGCAACTGCTATTCTTCCCAAGAGGACGATATGACAATGTTTCTATTCCTGACAAAGGCGATTGCATCTGCAATAACAACCACAAGATACTCACATATTATTGGATCTAAACGGAATTCGAAAACATCAACATCCTTGATTCGATTCCTTGTATTCATGCTATTGGTTGCATCTTCGCTGTTTTTGTGCATTCTACTTTCTCGTCATTATTATTATTATTTGTTCTCAATGTTTACTACTTACAATCCTGATGACGTGATTCCAGTATCAGCTGCTACTGCAAGAGGGATAGAACAAACCGTGGCATCGCCAAAAGATATCCTTTTGGACGTTTTAAATTTATACAACAAGGATAGAAAACAAGGTCAAATAATAATAGGTGGTGAAGTAGATTTTGGAGGATCTAATGCTGCAACAGGTACTACAAGAGCAACAAGAACAAAAATAAAAACAAGAGCCGTAGGAGTTGGTACGGCTACTACTACTACTGGTAGTACTACTACGACTACTCTGATTGGTAGGTACCTTTACCCATGTCATCGCGAAGATACAGCGCAAATCAATAATGACAGTAATGAGACCCGACATTCCATGTTTTGTACTGTAGAGTTTCCATTGTTGGATTTATCGGATCGTGATGATTGGGAAGAACCGTCATTACGAAATCCTTGGGATGGAGGATCCTTTAATGGTGGCAATACAGCAGCTACTACTAGTACAAGTAGTAGTAGTAGTAGTAGTAGTAGTAGTAATGCATCCAATGCTTTGCATCAAAAGGATCGTGCCTTTGCACATGTAAAATCTCAAAAGGATTATGCGGTACTTACCAAGAGAGGATACAAGGGTGGATTCATGACATCCCAAGTAAATCAAGATCGACCATTTATATTTCATCATTACTTGAATAGTCCCATGGATGAAGGTCATTTTGTCATGGGGATAATGGATGGACATGGGACTTTTGGTCATTTTGTAGCACAATTGGTCTTGATGGAATTGATTCGAGAATTATTAGTGAATCAATTGATTGGATCACTTGCCAAGGAGGTACAAGAGAAGCACATAGTAGATAGCCACAAGTGGAACGAATTGTTTCAAAAGATTGATCAAAAATTACCAAAAGATTTGGTGGATGATGGTGGTTGTACAGCATCTGTAGTTGCAAAACTAAGCAATGATACGATTGTGGTTGCCAATACGGGAGATTCACAAACATTTATTGTGGGGTATCAAAAGAAGTCCGTCATGATTGCAACGGAGGAGAGTTTGTCATCGCCCTCTTTTAACAACACCACCACCACGACCTCCTTGTCATCTTTATTGAATGTTACGATATTGTATAAATCCAAGAAACACAAGGCACACATTCCAGAAGAAATGGCAAGGATTGAGTCTGCGGGTGGTGTGGTGGAACTCCCTCAAACATTTTTTGGGACAGAAATGTCCTCTAGAGTCCTTGTTCCTATCATGAACTTTGGTGGTGGAATCATGTCATTGGCCATGTCTAGATCTTTTGGTGATGCACTTGCCAAAGCTGTTGGTGTGATTGTTGATCCAACAGTGGATGTACTCCGTATAACAGAACTGAGAAATCAATACAAGAAGAGTATTCTTGGGAACAACAATGGTACAATCTTACCAGGTGAAAATGACAATGATGACAGTATTCAAATGTTTGCTGTGTCCGTAAGTGATGGGCTGTTTGATAAAGTTCCGATAGAAGAAATTGCACAGCGTCTAGCATTGGGATTTGAAAGTGATGCAAATGATGGTTCTTTATACAAAGCTTGTGAAGAATTAATTAAAAAGAGTTCAAAGATATGGTTGGAAAGAAGTGCAATGTTTGGTCAGTCTTATCGTGATGATATATCGATTGCAGTTCACAGATTATGATAGATGGTAGTGCAGTACATGTTATCTATGAGTGAAACAACAAACAACTGAACGGGGTATGACAGTGGTGTGCAGTGCCTCAGTTCGATTGCCGTAAGTGTCGTACAAGAAGGAAATGTCGGCCCATGTTGCAAATAACAAAAACAAATCTCTTGAAAATATTTGACAAAGCATGGAGCATGCATGAGTCAATATTCGGGATTTTATTGGCAATGTCACCATCTGCTTGTTGGCTTTGTATTGAAAATAACATATCTCATCATAAACGACACGAGAGCGAGTGGGCGCAGATCAATTAAAATAATGCGAAATGTATGGTAAGAAGTGAAAACGTAAGTAGCCAATTAGATGACGCTCAGTCCGTAAGAATGAATGTAGAAGAAGATGGAATCGGGTTTTTGAAGTTATACAAAGTGGAAAGAACCTCTTTCAGATCAGAATTTTTTATGAGATTAAAACAAATCTGCTTCCGTACGGAAAATAATTCGGTATAGAGACATTGGAATTTATTCATCCAGGTGGAAACTCATCTACTTGGTGTAGTTGCTGTACAGTAGAGAGCGACCTACCACTGGATAGAGTCAACTCATCAATAAAGACATATAAAAGGAACACCATTCCCACTCGATTAAGCACGAACATTAATTAATAGTCAATACACATACAAATATCAACGAGCGAGGGTATTGACATGACAAACTGTACACAATTTACTACTACTCTGATAAGCACTGCCTGCAGATTGATTACACATAAATTACTTCGAAATGTCGTAGATCATAGACCAACTCATTGACAATGCCCACAGATTCGTAATAAATCTGCAGACTTACATTCAAATAAGCTGAATCCCTTGACGTTGCTTTTGGCTGTAATTAGCACCGAGTAGGACACGGAAAATGGTCCAAACGGCGACTCTATATATTACAGCCGTGAACGAGACAAACAGATCAAAGGACAGACAGACACAGACTCAAAATAAGACGCTCGCGAATAAACTGATATCAATTCTTCTCATTTGAATATTAATATCAACTATCAGTTAACATCTACTACAGATAAAATAGAGAGAGAAGACGAAATAGGTGACATAAATCGAGCATCTACTAACTCATGTCATGATTATTTATGTTCTTCCTTTTAGTATGCGGTAAGCAGCAGTGCTGCATTTGGTTTGGTAACTACGCGGAAAAACGAGTCGCGCCATTATTTAGATTTTTACTTCACAAAATTATACTCCTAATTAATTAAAAAGGATGTCCTCTATTTTGGATTTTGTTGAAGAACTCTACCTACTCAAAAACATCACTGGCTTTTAGAAGGACATCACACATAGAACTCAGAGCCGTGGCATCTACCCTACTTGCAGAGCTCATTCGCTTAATACGTAAAATCAAATCTTGAGTGTTTTCCAATGAAATCAATTTCCCATCCTCTAAGTGAGTTGCAACACATCCAGGTCTTTGTTTCTTATTGATTTCAGCTTGTTCTTTCACCCATTCGCAGGTATCTGCATCTAGCATGGATAGAATGTTTCTGTATTTCTTTGCTCTCTTTAGCACTATAAGAGCAGCGTCAAGTCGAACACACGCGATGCACATTCCTCCATCTTGGAATCTTTCAATTTCAATTAGCCTGGTAGAAGTAATTAGGTGCTGCACACAATCATCCTTCCCTTGCTCATACATGACAAGTAAAAATTCAGTCAATACATAGCTCTTATCCATTCCCCATGCTCTAGCAAGAGTGGTGATATCATCCAAATCATCATAGTTTAAGGTATCCCCATCGAATAGTACAGCCTTTCGCCTCAAAGCGTGATTGAGGAAAGCGCTTTGAGCTTCATTGGGTTGCAATGTAAGGGGCTGATGTATGACTGTAGACTCGCGAAGGAATAGGTCATGTATCATTGGGAAACACGAAGGAAGCGTTGACAAATCGTCTGTCAGTTGTAATGCGCAAATAACAGCGCTATGACTTTCCAAAGAAGAATCGTCCAAGGCCCCAGATCTTCTTAAAATGTTATCCAAAATGATGTCATTTTGCCGAGGTGGCCATACTTCAGGATCTTCGTTCCTGGGTTCGTTGCTTTCTTCTGTCACTATTGCGTCAACAGTTGAACGAAGGAATGCTATGACTTCCAAGGTAATTTTATTGACTGTCTTCATCCAAGAGGCTTCGTTCAAGAGTGGACTGAAAGTAACTTCACATAGTTCATGAGCCTCGTGAAAACCAAAAAGAAAAGCTCTATATATTGGTCTGAGGTTATTATTCCAAACTTCCTGACACACAACAGACAGATATTTCAAATCGTGTACGGAGCGAAGTGATGATAGGGCATTTTCTAAAAGATAAAGAGAATGGGGCTAAAGATGCCACAACCGACAAAACCACATTAGAACTATAATATGATAGTTTTTGTACCATATCTCAGCCGTTGTGCCGGTCAACGATAATTTTTTACTTACATTTTCTCCCCACTTCTGAGCCAAAATCAAAGTTCTGTGAGAAGCAAGCTTTACAGGTTCATAGAAATGGAGAAAACACATTAGCAATAATGGAGATCGTAGTGCAGAAGGGGTATCAACATTTCCTTCTGAAATGGTAGCATTGTTGACGCATGCAAGCTGAAGAAGTTTCCAGTTGTTTGGTTCATCGCCGTCGACTGTGGAAGGGTAAAATGAGTCGGGATTTTCAACGCATGACAGCTCCATTTCTATTATATGATCATTCTTGTAAGTCATGGATAGTTCGTCATGTGATATTAATTGATAAATAGAGAAGACTTCCCCTGATTCAACATTAGAAACAGTTATGGGTAATGATCCTACATAAATTCCGTGAAGACGCAACGACATGCAGAGGCATACTCTAAGTCTCCTTAACAGGGTTTCCCATGGTTTGACTTTTCTCGGAGAAAAGAATTACAGTTTAGTTGGGAGCATTGATGAAACGTCATAGATTAGGAGATCATTCAAAACTCACCGCAGTCCTCGCATGTAATGAGTCCATAAGTCTTGTCTTCAATATTATTGGTAGCGAAAAAAATTGCATCGCGACAAACAGATGCTAACAAAAATGCCCGTGATAGATCCGTCGCCTCGCAACAAAATGTATGTAAAGTTTCAAGGAAAAGACATTTGTTGTTGTCCTTTTTCTTCGTATATTCGTTACTCTCCATATAATCGAGAACCATATCATGAAGCCATCTAACGATAGGGCACAAAACACCATTGCATTGTTTCTCTATTTGATCCTTAGGAAGTGACATGAACCATTCACCATAGTATTTTAGTAAAGTTTCATAGTCCCCAATAAGTCCAAGGTGCTCAAATGCCTGATAAGTGGATTTTGAACTGAAAACGTCTTTTGTGAGGGGTCCAAACATATGGAGAAGAATCTGTTTCCTATCTCTAGTACTATCACAAAGATGAATAATAAGTGTGCCATTCTTGTTATGCTTCAATGAAGACTGGCGATCTTGAAGGCACCCTTTTGCAAATGTTGCAAAACTGAGGATATTTTCAGTCTGACTCGGTATGTCCCAGTCTATGCTTTTACTGGTAACTTTCTCAAAGGTTTCTCTCCAAGCTATTGCCTCTTTCACCCACTTATTTTCAGTTAAACTATCGATCGCCTCAAGTGATGTGTTCATATGCTCTGAGTTTTCAAACTCGTGGATTTCATCGTATGCAAGAATTAACTGACAGGACAATCAGATGCAAAGAGAGTGGATATATAAAATTCATACAATATTAAATCTTACCTGCGTGTGAAGATCAATCTTTATACTGAGCTCTTCTATGTGAGAATTCTTCGACGTTGCCAAAGTTGGATCTTCCATTGCAATATCAAGTTGTTCCCTGGCATGAAGAACAACCTCACTATGAAATGAAGAATCAACGACTCCCATGTTACGGAGATTCACTGCTGTTGCAAGAAGATCAAGTGACTTACTCAGATCTGATATTGCTGTGATCTGCGTGAGTGCCTCATACAAGCCAAATAAGTCTGATGGCACAGCACTTTCCGCCGCAAGTAACTGTTTCAGTAGCTGCATTTGAATGGTTCCTTCTTGAGCTCGTTTCTGGGCCGGTGATAAGCCAGTGCCAGTATATTTCGCATGAATTGATTTGGAACCTTCTCGGGAAGCTCTAATGAGTTCCTCATCAAATATGGTGACTTCTTTCAGGATAGAACTCTTGGATGAACCTTTGCTTATCCTCAATTCAAAGGTTCGTTCGTATCTTTCCCCACCAGTCAAATTTACTGGACATTGAATCAATGACACACCATCAGATTTGACATCAAATTTCCCTACACGAGGTCCATACGCCATGCGGTAAATTTCTACCACGTTACGCTGCTTTGAATGGATTGCAAGATACTTGATAATGCGCATTTTCCCGTCGATCGAGTATGGGAACTGTATCCAATGACAAGTAGCCTCTCTGAAACCTTTCCACATTCTGATTGGCTGTTTGGATTCCAAATCAATCAGCTGAACTCTACCAAGATTATCCGAACATGCCATTAAATTACCATCCAGAGGATCAATCGCAACATGAATAATTTGACGAGGATCGTCATATAGCGCTGAGCCTAGTTTTAGCTCAGATGCATGACTATTGAGAGCGGGGAACAACGTCGTTTTTAGCGTCCTCTCAACGTCGTTATCTTGAACCGTTCCATTTTCACCTTCTCCCTCATCGATCTTTCTTACAGCACTACTAGACGAATCATCCTCTTTCGCTGTATACTTTGACCTTCCAAGTACACCCATCATCCCTCCAAACACAGTTTTGGCGAGAGTTGCTGTCCCACCAAGAATGGTTGTTCCACCTTTAATTAAAGTCCGTACCGTTGAGATTTCATCCTTTGCTTTCACAGCTGTATGCATTGTAGAAAAGTATTGATTTTCATTTGTATAAAACGCCAAGGATGGATAAGAATCTGAAACACTGGAATCCTTTCTATAACAAATGGCCTCAAAGAATTCATACTCTGTGTCCCTGCAATTGCTCGATTTCGGACTACGACCGTCGCCTCCTATTTCATCCTTGTGATTGCTTTCCAACGTTTCACTACCATTACCGCTAGTTGGAAACAAAGTATCATGATGCATCAGTTCTTTCGATTGATTATACATTGTTGGCTGAGAAAGTAGAGTTGGAAAGACCTTTGGCAACGGAATGACCACATGTGAAAATTCTTGAGTCTTTCCAGACCTTGCTCTACTACTATAAGTAGAACCACCACCACCACCACTACGACTCTCATCACCCAAATCCAGTCGTCCCTTAAAGGTCAAATCATTGCAATCCTTGCGCCGAACCAAATCCACCCCACGATCCAACGCTGATGAAAAAAATGCCCATTTCGGCATTCGTACAAACGTTCCATCCCCATAGGTTATCCATACAAACTCTTCTTGCCCCATTGCCGACGTTGATGTTGGACACCTTCTTACGTACACATTACTAATCGATTGAACACCTCCCCTAGGACAAAAAGGTACCCATTCCACAACCACATCCTTGACAACATCTGCAACCATACTAGAAGATGAATGCTGCTGCAAAGGATCATGATGTTTCGAACCAACACCATCCTCCTCCTCTCTCGTCATTGTCGTCGTCGTCGACATCATGTTCTGATTGCTCATTCCAACATCATGATCTGCCAATCGTGTCTCCCCAACCTTTATGTATTTCCTCTTTACAATCAAATCACCTTTTTCCATCAAGGAAGAATCCACAATCAATGGTTCTACTATCCCTTCCCCTCTTTGACTCTTTGTCAAAACAAAACGTCCTTCACATCCCTGCATCCCTATATAAGAAATAATGGATAACTGTATACTCAACACACGATTGCGATCTGTCCCACAAACGATTGCAACTTGCAAATAATCCGAATCAAATTCATAGTCCGTGGGTTCCTGAATGAAAATTTGTGGAGTACAACTCAATGTTTCCAAAACAACACATGGATTGGTCACATCCGATGACATCAAGGGCGTAGAGGAAGACGTAGCACAAGTACCATCATCTGGAGGAGGATGAGGATGATCCGATGTTCTATCTGTGTTTGCCTCTGTATGATCCAAACCACTTTCAGTGCATGTCCATACACTAATGGGAGTACAATGAATCAAATCAGGAATGATAATATCTGGCAAATCTGTTGCTGCTCCTGTTTCGGTTGCTCCTCCTTGTCCTTCTTTGTCACCGTCTGCACTACTACTACTACTACTACTACTAGTACTAGTAGTAGTAGTGGGTATCGATATCAGCTGTGCTGATATAGCATAGGGAGTTGAAGCCACTAAAATATACCAATCTTGCAAAGGTACTTGTTGTTGTTGCTGCTGCTGCTTTTGTTGCGGTTGTTGTTGTTGCTGCTGCTTTGAAAGAGAAGTAGACAGTCCTACTGTTTCTTCCTTTCCACGATGATGATGATGATGATGATTAGATGTTTGACCAACAAGGCGATTGGGAATAGCAGATTGAAAATTAAGCATTTGTACATTTGGTTTGGGGGTGGAGACACTGTGATGACCCCTTTTACTAGTAGAAGAAGCATACTCATTCGTCATCATCATCATTGCAGAAGAATCATTGGTGTGACTACTACGAAGATGAGGCATGGACTTTTGTATCAATTTGAGATGATTCAAAAGGGACGTACAGTCAATCTTGAGAGGTTTCTTCTTTTTTGTCTTTTTGTTACTATTATGATTGCTGTTGCTGTTGCTACTGGTAGTAGAATGTCCCTTGACTGCCGCATTCTTTCGACTAGAAGTAGAGGAGCGTGTCGGTTTCTTGTTCATAATGTTGATTGATTGTGTATAATATAAAGTGTATGAGATATAATATATCGAAAGTGAGTACCTGTATGTATTTATCTATGTGAGTGATTGAATATAAGAAAGATTTCTCTTCTCATCTTCTTTCTATTCTGCCTCCTGCCTCTCTGTCTGTGTGTGTGTCACCCCCTAGCGCGGACGATATACGATATACTCTCCAGGCCTTTCCGAATGATACAATGTGTCAATAGGCCGAATAGCGTACTTCGTATATCCCCCCCAGAATCAGAGCCACACTCAATGGAACTCGTATTCCAGAACTTTTGAGCGTTCGATCGACCGCACAAAAACTAACAAAATAACACTAACAACTTATTACATTTTGACCAAAATGAATAACCCCAACACTTCCAATACCAACCCCAACCCACAAGACCTATCCCTCAACACCAATCGTACTCCGGTGAACGATAGTTCCGGTGAAATACATCGAGCCACCATCTCTACAACCTTTCATCCAACAATCGACAATCAAGAGGATGTGCATGATGCCAGCCTTTTAATGTTGTCACTTAAAGGGCCAGAATGTTGTTCGCCTTTGAACACTGGTATCTCACGGAATATAAAGGATACCACTTCTGCAAACTTAAGGACACCTATTCTTTCTCCAGTCTCAGCAAAGACAGGCATTTCCAGCTATTCCAACAATCGAATGCAGGCGCTGAGAGAATCCAATAATCACAGTGACTACTATCATGATTATTTTGGTAATAGTGATTATGGCATCAGCACACCAAGTGCCAATACTATTGAACCTTCCTTCAACAATGTTAGGTTATTCAGAGAGCCCTTGGGCAAATTATAAACGTGACGGGAGATTTGCATGGAGGCTGTTTCCATTTCTTGTCTGCACTGTATTCTCTATACTACGGTAGCTTGATTCAACCAATCCAAGCATTGCTCGGATGGAAGCGAATTAGAGGATCGGATGTAACAAAATGTTACCAACAAGCCGCAGGTTTGGCAATTCTAATTGCGGAAGAATTGGATAGGCAATTATTTGGGTCGTTTATAGTTAGCAAATCAGGTTCGACAAACTTCGGTATTGTCTTTGAGTCTCATGACGATCCAAGAGCAGCTGCGGTATTCATTGCGGAACAATACGAGCAATGGCTAACGGAGAAAAGGCAGAAATGCAATGATGAATGTTTTTCAATGTCAGTCAACTTTTTGTATTTGATGAAGTTGTATCGAATGTTTCGTTTATCGTTGCGCAATGGAGATGCAATAATGATTGAATGGCTTTATAGGACATTCTTACCAATCTTTCATGTATGTGGTAAATCCAACTACGTGACTATTGTTATGGATATGATGGATCAATTATATCACAACGTATCTGGGAAAGAATTACATTTGATAAGAGTGAACCGAACAACTCCACTGCACAAAGGAGTAGATAGGAATGGTGCGCCAATGGCCAATTGGCCACTTGATGGAATCATTGAATTAATGCAGAAGTTTTATCATGAAATGGCGTTTGAAAATAATGATCAAGGCTGGTTGCGTCATTCATCACATATTATGCTAAAGAACAAGGCCAAGCGTTTTGTGCAAAAGTATTATACAAGAGGCATTTCAGAAGTGTTGTCAGATACCAGAGCAGTTGACCATGTGACTGAAGAAGTCAAGCATAGAGACACCAATCCCAATAAGAAAGATACTACTGTACCAAAACGAATAACAGAGAAAATTGCAATTGCAGAGTATATGAGTATAACAAGGTGCACCGTGGAAACCAACGGAAGGAGATATGATTCTGAGTTCTTCTGGAACGCGTTGAGGGATGTTAAAACAGAAGTAGACATTGCAAGTGAAAAAGAACAAACAGAGTTTCTCTTGACGGAAGACGACAAATTTATCTCAGATGCAATGGATGCGTTGTTTGACAGTGCATCATCTCCTGGTAAAAAAGATAATAGCAATATACAAGAAGTATGTGTTGGTGCAAAGGAAGAACCAGATGGTTCAGATACATATTCAGATGCAGAAGATGATAATGTACCAACACAAGATAATAACGTCGAGATGCGCTTTGAACAGGTGGGAGAAGGTGGTGAGATTGAAGACAGTGAATGTGGCGAAGACGAAATATCTGGTGATGAAGGAGAATCTGGGGAATTGGAAAACGCAGTCAGTGGTCACACAAACGTAGCAGCTTCGTCACATGGAGATTATTCAGTTGAGGCAGTAATACATATTGGTCCTTCAAAGCGTAAAATTAGAATCCAAAGGGCAAAAGTGAACAAATTGGGATTTCGTGACTTTGAAACAGAAGGTAGAATGAAACTAGAAGAGAAAAAAATTCACATTTCACGACACAATGAACAAAAGAGAAGAATACGTATGGCAAAATTCAATGAAAAAATATTTCATTCCATCAAAGCAAATATGAAGGAATCGGAGAGTACAGACAATAGTATCAATGCATTGGCATGCTGTGAAATTTATGCTTTGAAATATTAATGCAACATCACCGAAATACTATTTGTTTAAATATATATATAATAATTGTAGTTACTGTTGTATATGTAGTAGTACTACGAATATAAAACTTATGGAATGTATTAAACGAGTCTGAAAGATTGCCAGCGGTGGTCGTCGCGAATGGCATAGTCATGAATGCCCTCCTGTTGGGTTGCAGCAAGACGCAAACATAGTTCATTGTTATCTACGAACAATTCAACAATACCTGTAGATATGACCATGAATAGCACTTGTTTCAATTTCTGTGGTTGGATACGTGTAGAAGTGGAACGAAACACAAGCATATTGACTTGTGGGTAGTTACATAAAGCTTTCACAACAGTATCTACTGTACGCTTTCCATTGATATTATGTGGACCAACTGCAAATAAATGGAACAACACCCGATGCAGACCAAAGCGATTTATGGCAGGAAAGACATGACTACCACGGCAATTGTTACAAATTCCACATGCAGGTGGGAAACAATTAGGCATATGACGTACGAATGGATTGGACATCTCATGTTCTAGTAAAGCTGTTGTGCAATAGCTCGAAGAAAAGATACATGCAATATGAAGTAGATCTTGTATCTCTTGCTGTTGATAAGAAGGATCGAGACGATCTTCGTCGTGGAGCAGTATCATTTTGTACATGTCAATGAATGATTCCAAAGAAATGCAGATGAGGAATTTAAATGCTTCAGCAGTTGCCCCTGGTAAGCGGCCAGCCCTACCCTTTTCTTGACAAATGTCAATAATGTTTCTTGGGAAATCAAGACGGATGACAAGTCTGACTTCCTTGGAGTCGATACCAGCATTGCCAACACCACTAGTAGCACATAGAATGGAAGGGCCATCATCATCCATGAACACTCAATTAATTTCGTTTTCTTTTCCTTTGGCATAGTTCCTAAAAGCTCTATGACGTCATGTTTGTGCAATGCCTGTTCTGCATCAAGTGCCTTTCCTAGACGTTCTTGAATAGTTGTGCACCGACCACGGGTTTCGGTGTAAATAATGACTTTCTTTGGTAAATTGTCATTCAGGGACAAAGTATTTTTCACTGCTGCAATGGAAGTTGCTGTTGTTTTAACAGTATACTTCAATTCTAGCCCAACAGTCCTATGACTCATTGCAATTCCAGAAGGCCAATCGAAATTGTTAATAAAGACACCCGTGAGTTTTTCAAAAGCCTGGCGAATTATATCAGTACATGTTGCGGTCATGAACAACATTGGTGTCACTGAATGAAGTTTCTGAAAGAGTAGCTTTTTCAGTTTCAAAAACTCGCTTCTGAAGGTTAACCCATATCTGGTATAGAGATGAATCTCATCAACAACAACAAACGAGATTAGGTTGCAGCTTGTTAATGTTGACAAGATAGCTTTTGCACGTAGTTTTTGTGAAATACATTGTGGGGATGTGTAAAGGATGAGGCTACAGCGGGAATCATATCGATCCTTCAAGAACACATTGATATTTTCAAGTTGCTTGTCGGTTAGCTCATCAAGATGTGCAACAGCTATTCTAGGATTACCGGTAGTCAATCGAAATACCTTGCGAAACTGATCGGCTCCAAGTGCAAGGAGAGGACTAATGCATAAGGTAACACCTCCAATGCATTTTGCAACAGTGATATAGACAAGAGTCTTTCCGCCTCCTGTAGGACGAATTAGTAGAGTTCGAATGGGCTCCTTATGCAAGTGCTTATGTAATATCCATGAACCAGTCATTATCTGCCATTGGTATGGGGTCTCGTGAAAGGTTTGTTGGCATTCAGCAGTGAATGTTTGTTGTGGAGTGAGCAGTTCCTGGGATTCTGGAGCCATGTTTGTAGGTTGAGGGGGTAGTACTAGTGAAGTATGAGATATGGTTGGATGAAAGGTTGTAGAGATGGTGGTTCGATGTATTTCACCGGAACTATCGTTCACCGGAGTACGATTGGTGTTGAGGGATAGGTCTTGTGGGTTGGGGTTGGTATTGGAAGTGTTGGGGTTATTCATTTTGGTCAAAATGTAATAAGTTGTTAGTGTTATTTTGTTAGTTTTTGTGCGGTCGATCGAACGCTCAAAAGTTCTGGAATACGAGTTCCATTGAGTGTGGCTCTGATTCTGGGGGTGGTATACAGAAACACTGTCTATGAGTTATTTAGGCCATTACGATAATATGGGGATCTGGGGACCACCCGCGCTAGGGGGTGTGTGTGTGTGTTCATTTTCCTATCTCACCTCTCATCTGCTGCATCATAATATAATATATTGTACCCGGGTACTCTCTACTGTATGTTGTTACTACAGCAGAGTCGTACAACAGAAACTACTGTACCAGGTATTGGTACAACAGTAGAATCAACTCTGCACGAGACACGACGACGACTCTGCACTTTTCGACTGCTTGCTGCTGCGCTGCTTGCGGGTATTTTATTATATTCTCATCTCTTTTTAAATTAATTTATCTCAATCCATCGATCCTTCCTCCCTCCCTTTCCATATTTGAACTAGTAATTACCCATCATGTCATGCACAAATAACGCCACTTATGCCAGTAGTACTAGTAGTAGTACAACAACTACATCCTCACAAAGAACCCATGCGCTCAATACCTTTCTTGCATCCGATACCATCATCACCATCATCCCCTCCTTTACCCACCACAGATCTCCCAATGACTTTTTACTCACACATACATCTCTTGCACCCTTTCAAGCTGGAATCGAAACAACCGTCCCACTCTGGATGGCAATCCACTTGAGAAAACGTAATCTATGTAGATTAAAATGTCCTGAATGGATGCAAGTGGACAATCTCAAAGACATTCTAAGATTTGAACGTCAACCTGAAAATTATCAACTGTTATCCAAGGACTTGCCCTTTTGTTTTGTAGAAATTTCCAATGCTATTTTACAAGCTTGTGGTGCGGGTAGATCGGGTGTTCATGCCTTTGGTGGATTGAGTGGGAATGAAGAGGTGCCACAGGCAGAAGTTGTCAGGCTTTTATTGGAGGATATTCAAATGGTGAGGATGGAAAAGATTCGTAAAAGTATTCATTTGATATCCGCTGTAGCCATGGTAGAAAGTGTAGACAAACCCTTGCCATCTATCAATGTTACTGGGATGGGGTCCATGGAAATGGCGGCCATTAAACCTTTTTTGGAAAGGGCTTTTCAAGATCATTTCAAGTTGGTCAGGACGGGGTTGATGGAGGATAATAATGATGATGGTACTGGTGGTGGTAGGAGAGGAGAGATGATGACAACAAGTGACGTCGATGCTTCTTCACGTTCTGCAAGGGTTCTTTCCAGGAGAAATAGAACCATTGCAAGAAGAAGAAGAAGAAGAAGAGGGACAAGAACAAGAGGAAGGGATCAGGATCGGGATGGTGAGGAAGTACCTCATGAGTTTGAAGGAGAAGAAGAAGAACAGGATGACGACGATGACGGACAGGATGACGACGACGAGGATTTGGATGACGACGACGATATGGACGACGAGGATTTGGAAGAACCGACTGCAGATGTTACTGCAGATGCCATGGCTGGGACAACGACTGATACTACTACTGCGACTACTACTAGATCCAACATTCGACGTTATAGAAGTTGAAAGAAAAAAAAAAAAGAGGGGAGGGGGGTGATAATGATTACATTACGGTTTCATTGATTCATTGTTTTAGGAATCCTATGTTGGCATTTTGCATGTGTGTTTGTGTCCCTCGTCAATTTATTTCACGTACTGTACATGGAGTGTAGTATATTGAGCAATGACAGCATTGGCTTGATGAAAACTAGACACATGCTTCATGGAACGAAACATGCCACCGTCGGTCTGTTCCTTGGGTGGATTAAAATCCTTTGCCATGTAAGCAACGACTCTTTTTGCATTGCTTTTGTCCAATGTCTCATGAAACGGTCGTTCCTCACAACGTATTGTACACTCTTCTTGGGGATATTGAAATAAGATACCATCCACGGGAATGTTGCATTCGGATGCAATTGATAAGAAAGATTGACGTTGTTGGGGATTGATGTTACACCGGTCAATAATGGGTACTTTGCCGGATAGAATGGCTTGTCTACATGTGATTATGCAATTGCTTTTACTTTTGAGTACATCTTGTGATATTCGAATGAATAGTGTTGGATATATGCTTACAAGTCGATTGGCCAAATGAGATTTTCCACTGCCGGGGATGCCCATGAGCATGATCATAAAGGAGGAGGGCGACGATGACGACGACGATGATGATGAAATAGAAGAAGTAAAAGTAAAATCACCATACTTTTCGAATTTCGATTCTTTTCTTTTTTGTCGAGATGGAACGACATTCCATTCCTCGTCATTTTGTTCTTGTTGCTGTTGATCGCAATGAGGATGATGGTTCTGGTGGTGATCCTTTGTAAAAGTAACAAATGATGTTACATCATCATCCCCTTCATCGTCGTCGTCATTAGTATGATTGATTGGCTCATCTTCCTCGGAGGAAGAAGAGTCAATGACAATGATTGTGTTCATGAATTCTTAGTAGTCCCACGTAGTA
>JAAMXU010000760.1:41570-64538 GCA_019693545.1 Chaetoceros muelleri | reverse complement strand
TGCACTCTCAACAAAACTATCTCCATCCATCTTGGCATTTTTTAAAAAGGAAAACAAATAATAATAAATATAGTAATAATAATTGTAATCGTAATAGTGATAATAATAGTATATATACCCTGTATATTCTACCTACGTAGACAGGTACGTAGAATTATAGGCTATTTAATTAGATAAACATTCTCTAGTAGATATACTAAAATCTCATATGCCCACCATGTATATCTAGGCGCGAGCTGACTGTAGTTGGAAGAAATCGGACGTTTACTAGGAAACTCCTATTCCATTCCGCCCGAGCGCGCAATGCAAACCATCGGTAGCATGGCGCGCCGGGCGGGGGATGGGTGGGAGGGCGCTTAAAAATTATTCTTAATAACGAGTGTTTTCGTATTTGCTCAATACTAACTTTTCAGCACACTCTAAAATTTTATGAACCTTCCCTGGGAGTCCATACAACATCCAACGACCGTTTTGTTGGTTCCTTGACTGATTCATTCTTGTAGAGCTACCGTTGGTGGTAATGATGACTCTATTCACATACTCTTTAAATTATATTCCACTTGCTGTGAGCGTAGTTTTACCCTAAAACAATGACTTGCTAATTCCTGTAAGATTAGTTTGCCGGCTTTGCGAACTGGGGCTTAAATGACACTTGGAGGGGTTGGTGTGCATCCAGCTGCATCACCCAGTCGCTACATGGCCGGGGTCCTACCTACTGACAGTACCCAGGGTACCATACTGTCAATCAAGATTCAAGATATTCATTTCAATCGTTTCAAAAAGATCCAAAATGCACGGATCGGAAGAACTATTCGTCGTTGTTCCTCGGGGTTATTTCTGAACCTGGTGTGAAATGTCAACCTCTCATAAAGATATATGAGGTATTCGTAGATTTCACTGCTGTAATTGAAACCATCAATCAACCCTTTTCATATATTAAGTAAACACGAGAAGAGGAGTTTATGTTCTATTTGTCGACAAAGAAAACGTTGTCAAAAAAAATGTGGATTTTACTTCAACGTGTATTGATTCCTCACCCAAAGACATAACTTGTCGCGTGGATAGTATTTACCATTGAACCTTCTTCACAATGACGATGAATGAAGTTCCCCTCTTTTCCGTTATTCTCCGTCCTGTTCTTGCGTCCATTCAACCCGTCTGGAAGGCATTCTGTGCGTTTCGATGGCTTCTCTCGCGTCCGCTGAGCACTTTGATTCTGCCCAAGTTCATCCCAGGTTTTGTGGAGATCCCTATCTTGAAGCACGTGCCACATATTTGCATTGGAGAGGTAAGTAAGAAGATCGTGAATTGTGGTGGATTGTATTGCTGCCTAGTAGTAGCAGGCAAGAAAATGGTCCGCCGGCGCCTCGCTCTGTCAGATGATGCATGTGGTCGTGAACAATGGCTGATTGATCAATCGTGATTCATTGTATAAATTTTTAACTTTGATCCTGGAGTGCCGCTACTGGCAAACTTATATCTTCATTTCCTCGCACGCGATACCTTCTTCTTCTGTATTCACCAATGTGCTGACCATCTACTATGTTTGCGTATTCCTCCTCTCTTTGCCTCCTCCGCAACTAATACAGATTTTGTTTGCAGCCCCAATTTTTATTGTTGGCTATTTAAGCTACGAGGCTAGCTTTGGAGTGGATAAAGAAACAGAGGAATCTGGATACATTGCCACATGGCCACTTTACGTGGTATTCTTCACTGCAAACAAGGCCAACTCGCTTGTGACATTTGTTCTTGGGATCCCCTTTGAAAGACTCATATTTTGGCATCAATTATGGTCCATACTTGCCGTTGTGGCTGGATTTTTTCATTTCTTGTGTGCCAATGAGCTGGGAGGGAATCATAGAAGAATGTTGCTTGAAGATGCCACGCTGCCAGAGGAAATTGGTGCTGGCAGTGCTACTACTGAAGAGCGCATGCTTAGTGGTGATGACGGTGCCCCAACTATTCATGATCGATATGGCCTTGATCCCAACATTGCCAAGTTTGCCTTTGAGACTGATACCAATATTACCGGATCTATCCTTTTGATTTCTTTGTTGTTGCTAGTCATACCCAGTGTCTTGAGCATTTTCCGCCGTCTCTTCTTTGACGTATGGTATATATTTCATGTGGTCCTGGCTCTTGCAGCAGGAGTCTTTGTGATTATTCACGGAACTGAGAATATTTTGATTGCACTGGTATGGTGGATTGTTGACTTGAGCACAAGATATCTTCTCATGACTGGCCGCTTGTACCCTCGTGAAGCGTCTCTGCATGCCTTACCTGGGGACATTGTAGAGATTAGTTTTGCAAAACCTGAAGCACTTGAATATGACCCTGGTCAGTTTTTGATGATTGCCATTCCAAAGATTGGTTTCTCACAGTTCCATCCATTTTCTATATCATCAAGTCCTCACCAGAAGACTGTGACAATGCACACAAAGGCAATTGGAGGATGGACGTGTAAGTTAATGGAACTGGCCAAGACAGAGCCCACCAAGGTAAATATTTTGATGGAGGGTCCTTATGGAAAACTTGCAGTGGACATCAATGACACAGATAGGTACAAAACGGTGGTGTTGATAGCTGGAGGTATTGGAATCACACCCTTGATGTCTGTTGCCAATGATTTGTTGCAGCAAGTAAAAAATGGGCGAGAGATGACCAAGATTCGGATTGTATGGACCATCCGCTCATTGGATATTCTTCAAGGTATGAAAGATAGTGTGGATGTTGAGCAAACCAGTGGCCCATCAAAATTTGTCAATAATGTGCAGGATAATGCACAAGTTAAGAGTCCCGGACCGTCATTGTTTGATGATCGTCAATCTGTGGATGCTTTGCAATTGGATGTATATGTGACTGGAAAAACTGGAAGTGCTACTGTTGGAGACATTTCAACAGCCATGGGAAGGCCTGATATTGATCAGATCCTCAAGGAAACAAAGGAGCTTGCTGCAAAGGAAGGTGAAGGATCTGTTGCTGTCCTTGTTTGTGGACCCACGGGTATGATTGATATGTGCAGGGATGCAAGTAGGCGTATGTCGGATGCCTGCTGTGGAGGCGTCAAATTTGAATTTCATGAAGAGACGTTTGAGCTGTAGTGTTAAGAGTTAAGAAACTCTATATGGCATCAGGCAGAGTATGAAATTTTGAAAATCGGCCCTTGAGATGCATGTTTTATAGAGGTTTTACTATCCATGTTATGAGAAATAGTTGTTATAGAGAGAAAAAGTAAAGTTGTTCATCACTGTAACTACGTGACATGCGTTCCAAATCACAATCTATTGATATATTTATGTTTACTTCAATTCCTAAACTGTGCACTAAAGTGCGGAGTATATATTGACCTTTAATACTGTTCATTGAAGGCATTCACAAATGCCAGAACCTGTTGACGAATATTGGCAATCAAGGCATCCCGACATTTACCTACGACAGTTTCAATCTCCATACGCGGTGCATTTTTCCATGCCATGACTTCAATTTCCAATTCATGAATCGAGGCACTGCTAATATCAGGTAATTTCAAAGTACCTTTTGCAACAACGTCATCTCCCTCATCCATTATTTCATATTTGATAGTAGCACTATAATCAAAGACATAACGCTTTTTCCCAGAAACGAATGCCACGGAAGCATCTCCGGTGAGACTGTTAACTTCGCTGACTTTTCCACTGTAAAGATCTATTTCCACAGAGGCATTCTTTAGAAAACTTTTAAGTGAGCCATTGCACCATTCCGAAGTATCCTTTTCCTCCCATGTTCCTGCATTATTCCACACCGAAGCTGATTTGGTAGACGATACTGATTGCATACTATCCAAGCGCTGTGGGACCATACTGGCCGAAGCATCCAAACGCTTTGGAGCAATGTTCCCCAACAACTTCTTCTCCGCCTCACTCTGTTCTCTGGTAAAATAACTAGTGGTTCTTCCATCTTTTGTCTTTTTATATCCCCTTAGCATTTGCATTTCTTTTTCCGTCAATACCTCATCATCGCTATCAACCTCACTATCCAAAGCACCATTTGTATTGTTTTCTTTTTCAAGTTTCTTCTTGGCCTGACGTTCCTTTTCCTTTTGTTCCTTCTCCTTTCGCTTCAACTCTTCCCTGGCCTTTTTCTCCTTCTCTTGTACTTGTTTTTCAAACTCTTGAAATGAAATTGCTTCCTCTCCAATAGACAATCGTTTCACACACTCTTCCTCCCACTCCAATTTCCGTTTCTCCCTAGCCTTTTGTTCTTCCTCTTCCTTCTTCCGCTTATCTAACTCCTTCTTTCGCTCTTCCTCCTCCTTGTCTCCATATAAAAAACTACCACTCTTACCCTTGGCCGAAAACGCTTTTGCTAATCTAGCCCTCTGACTTTGTTTCTCTTGTTCCATTTCCTTTTGAAGTGTATACAATTCCTTCTTCACCGCACGATTGGTTGGATCGACAGTGCAAGCCAATTTCAAATCTTGTTTGGCAGCACTCATTTCTCCCAATTTCTTATAGGCCATGGCTCGTCGATAAAGAGCCTTTACATTCTGAGAATCCGTGTCTAGTACCTTGCTGGCTATATCTTTAGATTGTTGAAATTTATTTTGTTGAAAACACACCATACTAAGATTGGTTTGAAGTGTCAACAACAGTGCCTTGATTTGTTCCTCAATGCATGACAAATCCTCTCTTGGCGTGTTACTGTCCGATTCCATGACGTTATCTTCTCCCGACGCGATACGTTGTTCTTGAGAGCCTCCAGCAGCAGACCAATGCTTGAGAATCGATGTTCCTTTCCGATAAGATCGGGCTGCTTTATCATATTGTCCCACTTGAAACAGTTCATTCCCCTCTTGTTTGTGCTGCAGAGCCCGAGTGTACAATTCATGAGCATCTTTTGGTTGCACCATTGGATCATTGCTCTCGCCATTGGAAAGATTGCGAGTGTGTGGCTGTTGGGAGATATCCTCGGAACTTTGTGTAGAATCTGTAGTACTGGAAATGACAGAGGAATCGTCTTCTTCTTCTTCTTGCTGCGGATGGTCTTCTTGGCCTATTCGTACTTTTCCTCCTCCGTCTTCTCCTTCTTTTTTGCCCTCTGCTACTTCTGCTACTGTTGCGGTGGTTGCGGAAAGAAGGGGATTCACTGTGGCAGCAGCAGAAGTAGCAGCATCATCCATAGCAGCCGGCGAGGGGGTTTCTTTGGCTGCAGTGTCCCCCGCTGTGGTATTATTAATAGTAGTAGCAGTAGCAGCACTATGCTGAGTAGCAGTAGACATGACTTGTCTGTGAGGGAGGGAAGGAGAGAGGGAGGGAAGGAAATGTATTTGGATCGGACGATTCGTCACAGGAAAAGAAGGATCGAATGGATGGCAACTTGATGGAGTTTTTATTTTTATGCAGTTTGCAGAAAAGCACATGCAATACACTACTGTATCACAGTAGCGTTGTTACTAGAGCTAGTACATCATTATTTAGAGTGTGTAGAGATTTGAGATTTCGATGGAAAAAAGTAGGAGTAAAAAACGTGGATATGGTTTTGTGTTTTGTGAGAAAAAGCCAACCATCAGAGGGGGGAGAGAAAGGGGGGAAATCAAAAGTTATGAATTATTTTCTTGATGTTTGATTGTGAGATATTGTACAAGTACGAGACATACAAACAGATATAACGCATTTGGAATTTGGAATTCAATCAAAAATGTGTTCTATTTCTGGTTGAGTCTATCTACCTTTCCAATGTCTATCGCTGTCTCTACTCTAGAGGGAGTTTATAGTAATTTTCTTTCGCATGCACCATGCCCATGACATAATGATCAAGGAGCCACCTCTATTTGACTCATCAAATCCGTAACATTGCACAAACTAGGCATGTACAAACAATCTTCCTTGTACATGTCCAATACTTTCAACAACAAGTCCTTGCGACCCGTGAACAAATCCACAATTTTGGATCCACTTCCCGTCTTGTGTGCCCTGGTGACTTTTTCATTCGGTGCAACATAATGAATGCCGAGCTTGGCAGATAAACCTTTTAACTTTTGATTCAATTCCTCATTGACCACAATGACATCGGTATAGGTATGGTTATGGGGCTCACAAAAAAATGTTTGTGGTTTAAAGTGGCCATCCACATGATGTATATTCTTTTCTAGAAAATAAATGAATGCTTCCAAATCCGTATGCTTCTCACAAGAAAATCCATGTGGTTCGAGTTTATGATACATTACAGACTCGCCCACAATTCTGCTGCAGTCATTGACTATTTTATCTAGATATCCCGATAAAAATCGTTCCACAACATTTCTCACAAAGAATACTTGAACCCATTCTTGTTGCTGTTGCCATTGGTGGTTCTTACTACTAATGCTAGCAGTACCCAGCTGCTTTGTCGTGTTCATCGATGTGAGTCGATGTTGCATCTCGGGAGAGACATTGTTTAGCCTAGTCCAATTGGCTTGATGGGACGGATATTTGGATCCCTTGGGTGCTACAACAGATCCACCCGATGCAGACATAAAATATGATCGAATGGAAGTGGAAGCAACTTTTGCAGCAGTGCAAAAGGTTGCATTGATACTTTGTACAACAATCAATGCATGGCAGCGCTGTCCATGTTTTCCATCTTGGCAAGTCAGCAGGGGTAAAGGGGGATTTGGTTCCTCTTGTCTGATGTCATTATGATTCTTCTTATCATCGGATGTTGTATTGTACGACAACGACGGCGACGAGGAGGAGGAGGATACGAGACTACGACCACTACTAGTAGCAATCCTCATCGTGCTGCTGGTTATGAGGAATAAAACGCACAGTAGGGAAGCAGCACTACCACCAGCAGCCAAGAAGGGGACTATTGAACGCAATGGCAATGCATATCTTTTTGACTTGTTACTCATAATTAATGGTGTCGTCGATGACTCATAACGTCGGTACCTACTAGTAGTGACTTGAAAAAAAATGTGCGGGACTTTACCTGCCAACCATGATAGGGGTCTTGTCGCTTTTTGACTTCTTATTTTTGACCGTTGCAAACGAATTCCCGGAAAAAACAAAATTTCATAAATTATTTAATGAAAATAATGAATCAGGGTGATTTATTTCTGGAACATGATAATATCAGTTTTGTGTCATCAGATAATTTGCTTCAAGTGAAAAAAAAAATATTTGATGAAATGTGTTGCTTCATTCAGAGTCTTCTACGCTTGGTATTTGAGGTTGAGGTTTCTTCTACCCTCTTTCTTTGTGAATTAATGCATCTTTTAGTTGTATTACTAATATTGAATAGACAGTATATTAATATGGCACTATCTGATTTACATATTATCTTTGTATATTTTAATCTCTACATATGCACATGCTATTTCAAAAATAGCCTACTGTATTATTGTACCAAAGCATAGACTGCTGGCTGGAGAGTGGTTTCGCCAAAGTCCTTTTTAGTTTCTCTTGATCACATATTCCTTGTAAACAATGTAACTCTTTTGCCATTAAGGCATGTATATTGCAAGATGGAACTATCACCATGCCTCCTCTTGATGAATTCTACAACTTTGGATTTATTGACTGTATCAGCAGTCATGAAATGTGCTCCCCTGCTGTAGGACCAATAGTAAACAATTAAGGTGACCAGCATGAAAATTGTTATGAAATTCAGAGAGCCTTTTATACAAAGTATGGAAAAATGTGGGGAATCAAGACATAAGGTATTATGCTTCCTAACACACCCGGTATGATTGGAAATGTTTGGTGCTGTTCAGTGTCACAAAATGATAAGGATGTTGTGAACCTTTCTGATGTTGAAGAAGAACTGGTTACTAGGATCCTACAACCAAATACGATTGGTTTACAATTTCCTACATTACCTATGCAGATGAAATTTATAAAATTAGTCAGGTGATAAACAAACAAAATGGTCAGTGATCAGAATATTTCAAAAAGATGAGTCAAGAGCAGCAAAACAATGAGTATTTAGTATTTGTGTTATCACGGATTTTCTGAGACGTGTTGTCTTTGCTTTTGTCTAAGGAAAGGTTCTTTTGTTGTCTTTGGTCTTGTTTGAGCCGAATTGGCGCTATTCTTGAGATGTTCTTCCAATATATCTCCCGCGCCCATTTCACGCAATGTCTATCGTCATTGCTCTACGGATTCACCACATACGAGCTTACGGGATTTCCTCAAACCCGTATGATTCGAAGGTAGTTTGTACGCCCTACATGTCTATTGTATCGTCATGTATGTAGGTACAACCTCTGTATCCGTATGTCATTCGTTCTACGATTCAACAGTCTTCGTTTAGTTTCGTTAGATCTAAACTAATCTCACAGTTTTTATCGTTTGCAATTTGATTGTCTTTTAGTTTACTATTACCTCACTAATAGTTGACTTCTGATCATCGCGAACTAATCAATAAGCTTCCGCTCTTCCCTACTATCAAATTCTTTCTCTCTCTCTCCTCCTCCTGCTCTGCAGAATCCGTATTCAAAGGTTATGAGCCCGAAACGCAATTCTCTAGTCGATTCCTCCAAGGATCCATCTCCCAAGCGAGATCCCATCGTTGACGATGATATCTCTGCACCTGTCCCAGCTTAGCCTGTCACTGCAGCCTCGCTAGGTGTTCCTCCCCTACCCTATTCAAGACGTGAACTGTTCAAGGTTGCATACGAAACCTTGGATGGTGAGAAATTGAGAGTGGATCCTATGTCATCTACTATTCCTGATCGTCCCTTGAAGAAAGATCATGATCTTCATGATGATTTGCCTGGTACGATCATTGGGAAGTACACTAACATTACTACTCACTTGATTTCTATCAGCGGTTCAAATGAGTTTTCTTTTCCAGTGCCGGTGCGGAAGATAATCGATGCAAAAACAGGTGATTTCGTCAAATATGACGATTTCAACTCGTGCATTGCCGATGCCGCTGATGCTGAACTTGTATCCAGGAGTTTCAAATCCATTTTCATCCACCCCGAAACGCATTTTGGGTCAAAGTTGAAAATCGGAATTGTGATGGGAAACAGTGAATCCGGTTCATCTGAAGAATTCCTCTTGAATGAGAATAACTTTGCTGTTCTCATTGTTTCTGCATATGCACTGTATGGAAAATTGACTTTCAAACTATATGCTCGATGCAATTTCATGAAGAATGCTGTATCTGACGATGTAGTTGGTCGTGGGCTGTCTCCAAGAATCATGAAGAATGAAGGGTCGATGTATCATCCCCGTCGCCAAGGAATCATCATGCCCGAGTTGAAGGAAAACGTTGTCCCTTAAGAAAAAAAACAATAGAAAAATTACATATGAAATGGACGACGATGAATTCTTCCGAGCTGACAATGTGGTACGTCCTGAAGTTACGATCGATGATCTTCTCGCAAGAAGATCACAAGCAGACAAGGGATATGATGTGGCACAAGATACTTCTTCACCTCGTGGAATCATTCATGATGCGAAACGTTTTGATGATCGATGCCCAAGATTTGGGCACCCTCCTGGAAACAATTCGAGACCCTATCATCAACGTAATCTACCTTCCCGCCATAAGAACGTTGACAGCCCATCTTCTATTGTTAGGGTATACGATGATGATGAATGTCTGGTACAGGATACTACTTGAATTGTGCCCTTTGCACAGGAGACCGTTGCTGATCGAGTTGCTCATTTGGAATCCAGTTCAAGCATCGCTTTGCCAAAGGTGACTGATCTTCCCAAACTCATCAAGAGTCACAATCTAGCTTTGAAAGAGGCAGAAGATATTCTCCCGTGGTATACTCATTTCAATGAGTTTTGCATGATGTTGGGTATGCATGTCTGTCCTCCAAATGCGATGGATAAAGAATCAGAAATGGGAAGAGAATGGGACTCCAAATGTCTCCCACTTGCTTTCTATGACAAATTCGTGCAAATGGGACGTATTCTTGGTCACATTTTGAAGAGTCCTGGTTTTATTCCAGATAAATACAAGGATGAGCTGCTTTTGAATCCACGACCGTACAACTTCCTTTGGTTATTTGTTGCCCTGCATGCATGTTCTGCATCGGATCTTAGCCGTATGGTTGTTCATTGCCCTAGTCCCATGAAAATTTCACAATCATTGGCTTCCTACGCTTATTCATGGGTCAAGTATTTCACTAATGAAGCCAACATCAATGGTATACCGTACTCTAAATACCGTCAATATGCATATTTTGTCGATGGCTTACACAACAAATACTCCCCTATCGAGAAATTCCTGGAACAAGATTTCCAGCCTTGCCATGATCATCATAACAACATTCCCATCTCCCTTGAGCTGCATAATTTGCCTGCCACTATTGCTAGTTTAGCCACCATCCATGGAATATCGCTATCTACAACGTGTGCTCAAATTCAACAAGTTCATGAAAATGATGGCAACAATGAGTCTCACCCGGCTTTCGATGGTAATGGAATTGGTACTCTCATGGAATCCATTCAACAACTCCATGCTAAACGTGTTGACAAGTCTTCGCCCGTACAATGCTGGTTATGTGATGGCCCGCATACCTTCCGAGATTGCGACCAATTGAAGAGACTACATTCTGTATGTGCCAAGCGACCGACTTTGTCCAAACACATTTCCAAGATGATAAAAGGAAAATCCGATGAGTCATTTAAGCGAATTGCCGTGAAAGCGATTGTGGATGTGGTTTCTGCTATTGAGGATCCCTCTGAGCAATCTAACAATGGAGAATATGGGAATACCTCTAATGGAAATTCTATACAAGCTGTGATTGATACCCTAGGTAGGGTATCATGCGAAAATAACGACAACTCTGATGACACTCCCACTATGTCTACGGATATTACTGATGCTGTTCGTGCTGTTACTTTCAATCAGGATGATGGTGTTGACGATGGTTACATTCATCATGACCACCTGTTCTTATCTTGCCTCGATGATGATGATGATGACTTTTCTAGGGATGTGATCCGTGCTGTTGTTAGTGATGAAACTCACTCATCAGTTGACTCCCATATGATGTCGGATATGTTACCGTGTATTCAATCTATGAATATAGATACTCTTCCCAGTGCCAAATTGGATATCATCCACCGAGCCCAAGTTGATTCGGGAGCCGACCGCACAACTACTCCACATCGCGAATTGATCCATGATTTCCGTTTACCTGATCCTACCAAAGGAGATCGCACTACCATTGGGGATGCTGGGACTCATATGCATCAAATTTTGGGTTATGGCTACTTTCATGTTCAAGCTCTTGGTTTGACTTGGAAGATAACAAAGAAATCGTTCTGCGTGCTCCTTGCATGTACATCCCTTCCATACCTTCCACATTGATCAATTTTCTTGATATCCCTGATTGTGTTGTATCTGGTGAACTGGTTGATATGCGTCACAACATTGCATATCGTTTGACTGAATTAGAGGATATCTCTGGTGACGTTGTGAAATGCAAAATTCCTCTGGTACGGGTCAATACTCGGTTATATACGGCTGATCGTCTCATCCCTTCTGGTGATTCATGTCAATCTATTGAATACGATCTCAAGAGTCCCATAGTCCAACGTATCGTCTCTGATGAGCCAACTCATTTGTTATGGCATGGCCGCCTTGGACACATCAACTTTTGATGCCTTTCTTCTCTCCATCGCTCTGTGGTCGGTCTTCCCAAAATTAAGGATGCACACATTTCTGATAATTGTCCTGAATGCTTGGAATCCAAATTGCGTCGTTCCCCACACGGAAATGGTAGCATGATTGAAAAAGCCTCATCACCAGGTCAGATTATGTCAGCTGACTGGGGATTTATTTGCCTTCAAAATGACAATTCTTCACGGGTTCAACGACTTCAAAGCTACTATGGTGACACCAGCTACATCATCTTTACTTGTGCATATTCGGGAGCCCTTTTTGGCGCTTGTGGTCCGTCCAAAGCTGTGCCTGTCCAATGGTTAGACTCGTTTTTCTATCGTATATCCCACAATCTGCATCATCTCAATAAGGCTGTCCTTGTCGATAGAGGTAGCAAATTGGGATGCAGCATTGAGTTCACTGATATGGCCAAACGCTACAGATATCATCCTCTCACTTGTGGTCCTGACAAAAGCAGCATGAATGGTCTAGGTGAACGCCCTCATGCTACCATTGGTGACGCTGTTCGTACTATGCTTTACTCGGCCGGGCTTGATCTCAAATTTTGGAATTTTGCCTTCCATCACTTTATCCGCCTCTACAACATGGTCCCTCATGGTCAACGCAAATTGTCCCCCTTTGAAATCATTCACGGTCGCAAACCTGATGTTTCTCGTCTACGTATCTTTGGTTGTCGAGTATATGTTCGCCCACCCGGTTGCCGTCCTTCCAAATTAGATTTGGTGCCACATTCAAGGTAATAAATCTGTTTCAAACAAATTCTTTCTCTCTCTCTCCTCCTCCTGCTCTGCAGAATCCGTATTCAAAATTTGGCACAACTGTCAACTTATGGAAATGCATCACACATAAGCAAACGTGGAAGTTACTACTAAGCCAGAAAGCAACCACCATCAGAAATCATGTGATGAGTATTTGGCTCATGATGAATGTTGACACATGCTTGAATGGTTATAAGGTTTCTGTTTATTACAATGTTATCCAGTCCCTACAAAAGTCAAAACTGCACAAAACAGTCGGATAAAATTGCATAAAAAACATTGGATAAAACAGCACAAAACCACTGGATAAAACTGCACAAAATTGATGGATGAAAAAGCACAAAGCAAACTGAAAGATTGCTGATGAGTCAAAAATATAAAAGCAAAGTCCAAACTCACAATGTGGATCTATCAAGAAGCATTTAGGGCATTCACTATGAGAGTCTAAAGCTCAAGTCAAACTGCCAAGTTGTTACCACTCTAAGAAACTACAAACTACCAACTCAATATTAAATATGCCCTGCCATACCAATGGAAGTCATTGGCAGTGCAATACCAGTGTGTACTAATGCTCATGAAATGTCTAACAGATGATCACCGTAGCTAATAAAAAAAAAAGATACTACCATTGAATACTACGTGTGATATACATGTGACAAGTTAACCAGCAGGTTAACTGTAAAATTAGTAAAACTACCAACACATATTTATCGCTGTAGCACATCTATGTAAGTTTGTTGCGAGGTGATTGGGCATGCTTGCGGTGGAGATTAATATTTGTGCACTGTTTTGACCTTAATTTGTCATGTGACTCATTTGCCCAACAACAAGGCACCACTTGCCACAGCATTGGCAATGGTATAGCAAGACCAACACCCAGTTGTGATCCTCCCTTCCCACATCACACAAACCTTACGCACCACAGCCGTCCAAGTTCTTGGCCCCAGCCTCGGTATTCTCCCTTCTGGTGATGTTTTGGTTCAATGACTACATGTGGCAGGTGTGGCAGCACTACTTCTTTGTGCTGATATGGTCACATTGAACTGCTTGGAAGGTGGCATTCGGATCAGATGTTCCGTTACCTCCACTTCCAAGCAAAGAAGTCCCTCCTCATGAGGGATTTTAGCCAAAAAATACCTTCATGGTGGCAATTTTACTTCACTTCCCAACCAACTGGTTCCTTCCTTTTGATACTACCCCGTTGGTTCTTCCCTCCATCCCTCTTTTTTAATCTTCTCTACTACTTTAGAGTAAACATCCGATTTCTTCCAACCAGTAAATACTACTATTACTAATTTGACGAGTATACACGATACACACAGGAGGTACAGCAGGGGCGGGTGGGGTGATGTGATGATGAACCACATGCATAACTAAGAGATGGTGGGAATTTTGGATTCTAAGGTGAATTTCCCTTAACCCCAATTTTCCAATTGATTTTGTACTGTAGTCACTCTAGTAGTAGGGGGTAGCATGTAATGTCCCAGGTGCTTGTAAGGTAACAATACAAAAAATAATGAAGACATGATAATGTGATTTTCAATTTTGTGTTGGACTGTATTTTATCATGGCTGTGGTAGGTGATAATAATAGGTTTTTAACTAAGAACTTTTGTATGGACTGATGGGGATTGAATAAATCATTTCTGTGGCTTGTTAAATTATAAGAATGATGTTTCAGTTGGTAATGAATATCTTGACAGAACTCAGAACAGTCAAGGATAAATAAATTGACTTTATATCACTACAATATGATGTTTCCACCAATGTGATATTCCCACATATTCATTTAAAGGTTGTCCTCATTCTCTGACACAGTAGTGAGAAATGAATCAGTAGTTTGAATGCTACCTAGAGAACTACTAAATCTCACTTGACTTTGAGGAACCTTGCGACACTTAGTATCAACTGCGGGTGACTTATTTTCAGCTGCAGCAGTCGTGAATGCTGTTGCAAGATTTGCAATGTTCTGCTCATTTTTTGCAGCCACCTGATCAAATGCTTGCTGAAACATCCTTGTTTGTGGTACAGACATATGCTCAGAAAATTGATGAAGAAGAGTCTGAAGGCATGATGAAGGCCATCTGTCTGCTGCTGGGGTGTATTCCTTTCTTGCTGGACATTTGTTGGTGGGACATGACCACTGGCATATGCTTGCTGATTATGATTCATGTTTGTTCCGTGTGTTGCATTTGCCATAGGAGGTACATGAAAAGACTGGCCTCCTGCAGTGGAGTACTGTTGTTCTGGAGATGTATTAATAACACCATTGTCCCTCGCTGAAAAAAATATCTTTTTCTTTTCCTTTGCCTTTAAGACCAATAGGAAATATCCTTTATTGAAAAAGACATGACTGGATCTGATGTTACTTTCAATCTCTTCATGTAAATTGACAACTAACACCTCAGTGTGGTGAGATCTTGGTAGGTCAAGATCATGATTGAAGTTCATACCTAGTACCTGTTGAAGATATTCTTCATCATCCATGGCAACAATCCCCCCATGAATTTGAAATGCCTTTCTTGCACAATACTTGATATTAGTACCATCAAAAAAATCTTCAGGCTTGTAAACTTCTAAATGAATACACAAGTCCTTCATAAGCATCAATGATTTCACCTTTTGCAGGAGAAATATCCTTGTTCACTGAATAGTTGAAAGGTAAATTTTTCAAAACAAAGATGAAGTCTCCATGTTCATTATCAAAGATATGGTTGACAAATTTCAATACAACTACACCAGGTGGGTAGGGTTCCATGGCTGTTTTTTTTTTCTACTGCTGGGAGTAGTGGTACGGTGTCCTGGAGTACCAGAAGGATGACGATGCGGTGTGTGACGGGGTGTCACATATTGTTCACTGCTCGCTGTACTGTAGGTAGATTCGTCATCACTTTCTTCCACACTAATGTCCTCAGGATGATGTTCTACTCCTACAGGAGGAAACATTTTTTTTCTATACAAATTACATTCATTGGGGTATTTCAGTAATATTCAATGTGTGATGTAAGTACAGATATAATCAGTGGCAAAGAAAAATTCATATCTCTTTTCTCATTATTTATTTGTATCAGCACTTAACAAGGTTTCATTCTTACCATTCCTTCCAGTTGTCACATTAATTTTCCGTGGATCTTCTGCTGCTGGGGCTGGATTAAAGTCTTTTGCTCTATTGAAAGCCTCGATGTGGGTTTTCAATGTGGTTCTGATGTGATTCTTCAAGCTATCCCTCTTGTAACGTGCAACAAGCTCAGGACACTTGGATGAAGGAGGGACAAGTTACACGTCTTGTGTTTGGCATATATAGTGATTATGTGTTGTTCCAGTTCAGGGTATTGTTCGTCCTTTTGGGTGCATGAAACTGACATTTTGAGATTATGAGAGAGAAGCAACTAACAAATTTGTGCGTGTGAAAACTATTTTAAATCTAACTGTAATTATTTAAATATACAAGACTGATTCAAATTCAATCGTACGTGAACAAATTGTTAAAGTTATCCATGAAAATCTATGACTAGCAATCGGAGTGTAAGATGAAATATTTGAATTAATTGATCAATCCTCCGAATGTTAGGCACATCCGTAGGATTCATAAGCCCTTTTCAATCATGCTTAGCATCTCCTCCTGTCACAGAAATGTTACAGAACCAAATGCCACATGCTAAGTCCTGCTTGTAAGACTGCCTAGCCAGATGAATGCTCCAGAAGAGCATAGTCAGTGGTTGTCGGGAGTTGTATTGGTAAATTTTGCCTGAGGTTCCACGAATCTGGACAATTGACATCTACCATACCATAGAAGATGCAAAACTCTTGTTAGAAGTAGACATGAAACCCTGGATGGAAGGTTCAAAGACTGGGAAATATTGAAACAAAGATATAGACATGATCTGGATTTTCATGGACATGTTGTCAGGGCTATAGCTGGAATCATTCAACTTGATATAAATTTTGGGCAACCTCTTTTTCAGATTGAATATCGAACAGGTCTTTCTGAGGAAGAAAAAGCAAATCGGAAATTCTGGATGAATGAGTTCAGGAAAAGTAGGACATATTAAGTTAGCGATTGTCTTCTTATTACTTCTTAGCAGCAATACCCTATAAGGAGAGGGGGGGGAATGATAGTAACAGTATCAACTTATCTAATGCTTGGTGTATGCTGTAAATTTTCAGCCAAAGAAATCAATCACTCTTATATAACATATGTGATCAAGATGAGTTTTGACATAGATGCACTATGGCAGTAAATATGTGTTATTAGTTTTACAGTTAACCTGTTGGTTAATTGTCACAAGTATATGCATGTTGCAGTATCTTTTTTTATTATCTAAGGGGATCGTCCGTTAGACATCTCATACTAATCTTTTTATAATCTACACCCTAATCGATATTATAATTTCTTTTTCATTGAATCCTAATTCAATTATCCTTTTTTCATCTTTATTACTTGTTCTTCCTTTTCACCAATCAAGAGTGAGTCATCCGTAGCACAGTAAAATTACTGTTATGACCAAAAGCATTTGTGTGAATTATCAGGGAGCCTCAAAGAAGGTTTCAGTAATGGTAAAAACTCATTGCGAGCATGAGAGCAAAGGATAAAACAAAAAAATCAAAATGAGTGCTCAGAAGAAGAAATCATGTGGCTGCGGATCTGCACCAAAAGGTGATCGTGAACCCTGCTGCCTCACTCCTCCTATTCCGTTTGTTCGTCCAAAGGTGTAAGACAATGATGAACCACCAACTGTTGACATCGCGATAAAACAGAATGCCTTGAATAGGCCTACCAAGGACAATATCAAGATGAATCAAATCTCAGCTATTGAGACCTTCCCAGGAAATGGAGCTTTTGTTGTGAGCATCCTCAAGAAACTCCAAACGGAGATTTTTGAGCACCTTGGTATTATGAGCGACCACAAGAAAATGGACAACCACCTAGATTATCTGCTGTTGCGGATAATCATGGGCCATGTAAGAGAACAGTATGACAATATTTTCAAACAAGGAAGACAACAATAGGGGTGTTTGCCATTTCTGAGTATCATAAGGATGCCTTTATAAGGGACAAGTATGTCTTTTTTGAATGGCTCCTTGTGTCATTATGACCAATAAAGTAATACAAAATAACCTGTTGGAATCATATGTTCGTGATCAGAACTGACTTATTGTAGAACATATACGTTATGCAGAATATGCTACATAATTCATATTGCCATTGCTTGTACTTGAAATTCATTTCTGCAAGAATTCGTCTAGATACTTTTGCTGCTTATATAAATCCCATTCATAGTTTTTTGGATGCACTGTTTGGCATTCTTTTAGAAAAAGAATTTTGCAAGTAGAACAAGTGACATTCCCACTGCATTTATTTTGAGTATTTAAGTAGCCAGGTCTTGTACATCTTTTAATCGCCGTTTCTACACCATAAATCATTCATAATAAGGGGGAAGTGTCAGAGGGGTGACGGGAAAATCAGGTTAACATCCTGAATTCCCATAATCTCTAACAACTCCGTATGAACTTACATCGTACACAGTACTGAAGCAACGTAACGTACATACTTACTACAATGCTACCAACTCTGCTAGAGAGTAGAGTGATTATACGAGCTACTCTAGCTACTGTAGCGAGCAGCCGTCCGCCTTGTAAAAAATATATATAAAACAGAGAATAATAACATATTAATAATCATCAATCCAATCAGTCCGTTGTTGGTTCATCATGGATCAAGATCAAAATGAATCACAAAATAAAGCACAACTGCAACCATCCGAAGAAGACGACAACGAGAAAACGCCTCCCCCTCCTCCTCCTCCTTCGTCGATTCAGACTTTGCAAGACCTCGTAGCGGGCAATGCACTCATTGATGCTTTCATGGGAATTACAAAGGAGGAGAAGGAACTGGAAAAGGATGGAAATAATCAACAAGAGGAAGCGGAGAGACGACGGTTGGATACTTCTTTGGAAGAAGAGACGATTCGAGCAGCAGTAGTAGAAGAGCAAGCTGCGCAGTTGTTATTGTCATCCATTGAATCCTGTCATGATATAGAACAGCTCGTACAGGATCTACAGCAAGATTTAGAAGAATGGAATCGGCGGAACAATGATCATTTGTCGGTCAAGAAACACCAGATGAAGGACGTGACAGCAAATGATACGGGTGTGATAATGGAAAACCACATGTTCGTGGCTGCAAGGTTGGCACGGATCAAATCACTTTTATACAATGAGCGCAATGTGTCTTCATCTTCTTCTTCGGGTGTGACCACCTACAATCCTCTCTTTTTTCTCAATTTGACATCTCAGCGACAGCAGCAACACAAGACGCACGCTAGTGCCCTGGTTCATTCGCTTTTGCTAGATTCCAAACGGAAAGAAATTATCATTTATCTTTTGGAATATTTGAATGATTTACCATTTGAGGCGAGAAAAGATGTTGCGTCTATATTTAACTATTTGCTAGTTTGTGGATGTGTAATGGATGGTCAGGAAGAGGGAGAGAGGTCCTTTGGAAATGGTGCCTTTCATGATCGATGGATGATATCCTCGACATCTTCGGGTTCTACTTCCAATGACGAAGTGACTCTATCTTACGTGCAAACCATGCTCTCTTTTGTAGAATATGTCCATGAATATTATGTACCCATCATGACACACATCGTGGAGGGGCATTACGTGGCAGGTACCAATGCCGTATCTGGAACAACAACGACGACGACGACAACTACAACAGCAACAACAACCGAAGATGGGACGACGGGGGCATGCATCATCAAATCAGTCGATGTGGCACTGCATTGTGGGACCATGTTACGATCGACACTCCGTCATGTGAAACTCTATGCCAATTTGGTTCAATCGTGTCATACTCCCCAATTTGTCTATCCCTTTTTAAATGTATTTGTCAATCAACCAAATTTCGAAGTGGCAAGTGATGCACTTGAAACACTGAGACTTATCCTACATCCGAATATCAATGCCATTGCCGTTCCATCCTTTGGCATTACTACAACTAGTAGTAGTAATGCCACTGAGTCGCCATGTTCTTTGGACATTGTTCAAGTGAGGGAATCATTGGAGAGCATGATGGAATCTACTGCAGCCATATTTTTAGAACGAGAATATGAGGCAATCTTTGTACAACGGTTCAATGTTTTATTGCTTAGTGCAGAACATGCCAACTATATCACAAGGAGGGTATCCCTACAAATTCTATCCGCTGTTCTATTGACAAGAAGCAATTACAATTTCATGATCCGCTATGTGTCGAGTAGGTCGAATCTCAAAACCATCATGATGCTGTTGAGTGATTCCAGTGCACATATTACACTGGAGGCATTTCATGTGTTCAAGATATTTGTGGCCAATCCGAATAAACCAAAGGCAATTGTGAGGATATTGGCGGATAATAAGGTCAAGTTGGTGAAATATTTGACGGGATTGCATCGAGATAAGGAGGTGATGGATGAGCAGTTTCGGGATGAGAAGGTATTGGTGATTTCGACTTTGCAAGAGATTGAGTATCATTCTCCTCCAAGTGCAACTGATGGATCGTGACACTTTGTATATTGAAAATATCACTTTTGAATCAATAATAACGGAATTTTTTGTGATTTATATTTATATGATTCATGTACTTATGTTTGTATTATATTTTTATTGATTGATTTGTGAGGAAGATAAGATATATTTTTTATGTTACTGTAGGGTTTATTGGAAATTGGAATCATCAATCATCATATTTCTGTTGGCAGTGTATTTTCTTTTCTCTTTCCCTTCTCTTTCTCTTTTGTAACGACAAAAATCCCATCACCGCCACCGCACAAAATATAATGAGAGACAATACAAGTGTACACTACCGTACTGTAGTAGCACTACTGTAGTAGCACTACAGTACCACCAGGTACAAGATAACGAACGGCATCATCTCGCTTCATATCTCACTCTGAGAGAAGTCACTCGCTTTTTAACACATTCAAGAGAGGGGAGCGAAGGATCAACCAATCAAGTCATCCAACAAACAACCAGTAACATGATATCTTCCACGATTGCCCAGCGTCTTACATCTCACGCGATTCGAGGGAGAAAAAGCATAATACCCTTGACGCAGAGACTGGATGGCCTCCAAATCTCCACCAGCGCCAGTAGTACTGGAACATCTTCCGTACGTCGACAACAAAGAGGAGGAGGAGAACTACAATGCCATGACATGCTGCTAGGGGGCGTCCAAACATTCAGTACGCGCTCACAACCGATATCATTGAATGATGAAGCAGTGCTCTACATTCCCCCCAATCTAAAAATTGACCCAAGAACGTCCATTTCACCCTTTGCAGGCCTCCAAACGATATCTCCCAACCCGATAGGGTCAGAAATGGACGAATCCGACAATGTCACTACCGCTAATAATTTAGAACATTCCAAACAATTCAATGACGAGAACGACCACGATGATGACGAAGAAGAAGCAGAAGCAGCAAAAGTCTATTATTCTCTATCGAATAAACCCGAGCCAGTCTATGCCATCCCCCTCCCCCTACGACTCAACGTACCCATTCTAGACTTTGTATCCTCCTCCGAAGCAGGAACCATCCATCTATCACCCAATATATTTGGAAAAGATCCCATTCGAACCGATATCCTACACCGCTGTGTCATCTACCAACGCAACAAAAAGAGAGGAAGACGAAATGGAGGTGCCAAAACAAAGACCATTGGAGAAGTATCCGGAAGTGGGAAGAAAATGAGAAATCAAAAAGGGGGTGGTGTGGCCCGTGCAGGACACAAAAGACCGGCTCACTGGAGAGGTGGTGCCAAGGCACATGGTCCCAAGGGAAGTGTGCAAAATTATGAGACCAAGTTGAATAAGAAGGTGAGGAAGCTTGGACTTTGCATGGCTTTGAGTCAAAAGTTAAAGGAGGGGAATTTGATTTTGGTGAATAGTTTCAGTGATGTTGGGACTTATAAGACCAAGGTCATGGCGGAAAAGATGCAGAATCTTGCGGGTATTGGTGGAAAGAATGGAATTTCTGCCTACATTGTAGATCATACGGTGGATCAAATAATGGATGAAAATGATAATGAGATGGTGGTGACTAGTCTTGACGGTTGTGATATTCATCTCAAGGTTGGATGTCAAAATATTTTGAGAACCAAGGTTACGAACCAACAGAATTTGAATGTGTATGATATTCTCAAGCATGAGAAATTGGTCATGAGTTTGAGTGCATTGGAACAAATCGAGCAGCGTTATGGATGAAGCTGGGTACTCCGTGAAGTACGATCGTACTACTTGTTCGGGCTACAGAGAAAGCTACCTATCGCACAAGTAAATATTAAATTATACATTTTTAACTCGTTTTTTAATTATAACTTCTTTAGTGTGTATCTTATCAACAACCCGACATGATGACATCATTGTCCTTGCCACGGAAGCTCTCTCGGCGGTTGTTCCTCTGGAGATATTATTTGTCATTATCTCCTAGCTTCTGCTGTCCTGGCCTTAGAGCATTGTTTTGATCTTCCAACACCCTCCTTTTTTCGTCTAGTAGTCGGTCCTGGTGATCTTGATCAAGCTGATTCATTTCAAAATATTGTGTGATTGGTGATCAACAGAAGGTTCAGCTTTGTGCCATTGACTTGAGTCTTGAGTGGAGTGTGGAGTGAGATATCTGAAACCTGTGATTCTTGGGGTGACATTTTCTCGCCCATGGGAAAGGCCTTACACCATGACCGCATGGCATCCAACTGAATCGCGTACATGTATGTTACTAGAGGAACTCCCCCTCTTCCTCTTCTCTTTGCCAGAGCAGAGTAAATAGTACAGGCACCGTAGCCTTTCCACGGACGACATCATCGTCCTTGCTACGAAGCTCTCCCCAGTTAGTTCCTCTTTGCCCAGCAGAATAGTACGTGTACAGGCATCGATCGTAGCCTTTCAGCTTTCAGCAGTATGTACTGTTGTCACAGATTTATGACCGTTTTATTTTTCATTACCTCTCTCTGTGCCGTGCTTGTACTGTGTGCAGTATTTTAAAATCTATATTTTAATATCCCGATAAGCCTAACAACTTGTGCCTTGTGCTGCATCTACCTACAGTACATACCATCCACTATCCAATCAATTAGCATATAAGTTTCAATCATATTCTATTTCTATGCAGAGCTGCTAGTGCAACCATCAATCATGGCAAGATTATCGAAATTAGAGATGCGATTCAAGAAGCACAGTACTGTATCTTCAGCAACCACTATGAGACTCTGTCTGTGCATAACTTTTGTTTTAATCGTCTATGAATATCATCTTATACGTGGTAGTATTCTTCACCGAGATGAAATGGAAGCAAGAAGTAATGTATGTTGCTCATTTGTTTGTTTGTGACATTGGTACTTCTGCTTGTTTGTTGCTTCTACTGCTGCGGTGTCTGTTGGTGACGACCAACAAGAAGAAGGTTTGTTGGTCCGTCCTCGTCTGCTGCAATCTTCGAAAACAAGAAGAATGCAAATTCTACATATAAATACCACTGTATATACAGGGACTTGAACAACAAAAGATCATAATGCATACAGTACATGTCTACTGTTCCTTGTCATGCTGCGGGGGGGGGGGG